>JARHVA010009062.1:70000-80000 GCA_037957365.1 Torreya grandis | reverse complement strand
ATACAATTACAGTCTTATGTAAACAAAGTGGTTTAGCATTTGATCCTTTTGATACTTGAATATTGTGAAGAATAGAAAGTGGATACATGTATGAATATAATTATTTATATTATTTAAATATATATAGTGATAAATACTAATTTTTCTATAACCAGGTTATAAAACTTGTTCATTGAAACCTACAGTACAGTCATAACTAGGTCTATATTCTATATTTCTATTTGAATTGAATCTTGTTTGATTAAAAAGGAATATGGAAAGGTTTTAAGGTAGTAATATAATGTGGTGAGATACTCAGTATAAATTATAGTGAAACAAAAAAACCATGTGCTTACCTTATTTTCTATCATAGAACACAGTCAATAGAGACTAAGATTTCCATGTTGTGAATGAGGTAAGGGTTTTTAGAACATGATCATAATGAAAAATTTGTATTAAAATTATATATACCTATTATAATAATTTATTTGAATTCAAATTATTTTTGGTTTAATAAATGGAATTTAAACTACCCTCAGCCTGCTTAGTGTCCATAAACCTTGACAACTAGGGTTTTAAAGTTTCTAAGAAAAGTAACCATTGAAAAATCCCAAAATTTTGGAATATATTGTAATTTTTAAATCCTTAATTTAATAAAACAATCTATATACTATAAATTACCTATATTACATACTTCTGGCAAGTGGTATTGGGAAAGGGCTAAAGAAGGCCTAATTTGGAAGGCTACAAGAAAGAAAGTGGACTTAGAGAGTGAGATATGTCTTGAAATTTGACAAATATGTGTGTTTAAATAAGGAAAAATAGAATATCACATTGGAAATTAATAATAGTTTGTAATTTTTTTGTATAAAGGTATTTATAGTTAGACAGGGTTATAAGAAAGGCTAGTTTGGAAGGCATACTTGCATGAGTGTGAAAGGAAGTATTGGAAATAGTGAAAGGAGTTTAGATTGAGTTATCATGGAATTTTATGATCAAGGTGAAGATATTTTAATATATAAATAGTATATTAACCCATTTATATTTCATGTTGATTGGTTTCCTTGTTTGTGATTTGATAAGTATTACATTGATCAAGAACTAGTGTGAGTTACTTGTGCAAGCTATGCATCATTTGGTATCAGAACGTAAGGATGGTCAGAGAGTAAGATAAAGAGGAAAAAAATTTACTAGGGGAAAATTAACCTATAACACCTTAAATAATATAATAGAATGTGATAAATTTAATTATTGAAATGAGGAATATGTAGGCTAGAATGGCAGTAATGAAGATAGATCAAAGAAGGGTCATAGCTAATGATGATAGTGATAGAGAAGAGGAAGATCCTAGAGGAGAAGAGGAAGATCCTAGAGAAGAAGAGGAGGAAGAAAGAGAAGATAAATTGGAATAAATATTGATCAAAGCCATGATGGGCTCAAAACCAAAACTAGATGTACCAATGTATGAAGCTAATCTTAATGTAAATGAGTTGGTGGATTGGATAGTAGCCATGGATAAGTATTTAAAGTATGAGGAGGTGGATGAAACCAATAAAGTGAAATTTTTAGTCACAAGATTGAGAGGACGTGCTTCTTTATGGTAGGATGGAATCCAAGAAGAGATAAGGAGAAGAGGTAAAGCCAAAATTCATACATGGTATAAGATGGTGAGGAAGATGAAGGCAAAGTTCTTACCCAAAGACTACCACATAAATTTGTTTAGGATATTGTATAATCTTATACAAAAGGAGAATTTAGTGAAGGAATACACATAAGAGTTTCATATATTGATAATCATAATAGGACATTTGGAAGAGGATGATGAGAAGGTATCAAGGTACATGAATAGTCTCAAGTTTTCCGTAGAAGATGAGATCAATATATTGACTTTAAAAATAGTTGAAGAAGCATACCAAGTAGCCTTGAAAGCTAAAGAGTAGTTGGTAAGAAGGAATACACAAAAATCAATAGGAAGAGGAGAGTATAATAGTAATAATGCATATGAGGAAGGTGAAAGTAGTGGACAAAGACATGAAACATAACCAAGAGGTGGTTATAGAGGTAGGAGGCCATATTACAGAGGTGGAGATGCTAGAGTAAGAAGAACTAGTGGTTTCATAGGAAAATGTTTCAAATGTAACAAGTGTGTAGGTCATAAGTATTGAGAGTGTCCATAGGACCAAAAAGAAAGGAGTTATAGGAATGAGAATAGAAATAAAGTGGTTTAGTCTATAGAGGAAGAAATTTTTGGATCAGTTTCACATATAGAGGCACTTTAGGAAGGAGAGTAACTCTTGATGAGGAGAAAATTGAAAAATCCACCAAAGGATAAATAACATACACAATGGAGAACACTCTTTAAAACAACATGTAAGTCCCATGGTAAATGTTGTAACATGATAATAGACTCAATAAGTACAGACAACTTGGTTTCAAATGAGATTGTGAGAAGACTTGGCCTCAAAAGATTGCCTCATCCTACACCTTACAAAGTTTCTTAGCTTTAAAAGTTATTTTTAATGAATAGTTCTTAGTATATTTTTAGATCGGTACCTATAGGGATCAATTTATGTGTGATATCATTGCCATGGATGCGTGTCATGTATTTCTAGGAAGGCCTTGGTAGTTTGATAGGTCAGCTAGTCATGATGGGGTGAAGAACACCTATTATTTGGAGCATAAGGGAGTCATGCATACATTATTGCCTTTGAATAATGATGACCAAGTTTTTGGTTTATTTTATAAGGTATTGGTTGAAATTTACAAGGATTTGGTGTAACAAGATGAAGATGTGAAAATGGATGAATAACCCAAGGAGATTGAGGCAACCCAAGTTGAAGAATGTGAACCTTTGTCATGTAGGAATTTTTTAATCAAGTATGTGAATGAGTATTTGTAAGTTTTTCTCATCATTTGGTAAATATTTCTAGTTTTGATTTCATTGGAGTAATAAGCAAGCTCCAATGCATGAGAGAAAGTCTTGAAAAGATAAGAGATGAGTAGTGTACAGAAGGTCCAAAAAGGATATCCAAGTGGAGGAAATAACATCATAATGTTGGGTCAAGATAATGAGAATGTGAAAGAGAACATGTATTATTTTTTAATAGAGGAGGTGAATGGTAGTTATGAAGATGATATACAATAACAAACTAAGCATGTATGAAAGCAAATGGCATGCAAGGACTCAAGAGTTGATATGTATGAGGTGGAGTGTACCAAGTAAGTGGAATGGGTGAAGGATAGATAATATAAATTTTCAATAGTAGTGTATTATGGAAAGAAGGTTGTGCTGGATCATTTTTAAGGAGTGGAAGCATGGTTTGCATACTCAAAGCAAGCAATAGAAGACATCAAATGTGATTTTCTTAATAAGTTTGTTGCATGTGTAGGTACACCAATGAAGATGAATAAACAAAGGAGGCCAAATTATGGGGTCCAAGAACATGTTCACCTCTACAAGAGGCAAGTAGAATAAACAACCTTCAACTAAGAGGTATAAAGCAACTAAAGAGGAGCATACACCAAGTTGATTCTTATGGCAACATTTCTTCAGCTTGGTAGTGTTATGTAAGGGCATCCTTTATGGACTCCAAAATGAACTCAATTTTGGCTTGA
Source organism: Torreya grandis (assembly GCA_037957365.1). Lineage (NCBI taxonomy): Eukaryota > Viridiplantae > Streptophyta > Pinopsida > Cupressales > Taxaceae > Torreya > Torreya grandis. The sequence continues at coordinate 76,406 of JARHVA010009062.1, read as the reverse complement.
ATTTGTATTTTATATGTTTCATAGGTTCTTTAGGTTCTAATTTTGTCTTAGGTGTGATATAGGTTAGCAAAAGTTACATAGAATTTAAATTGTGGATTTTCCCTCTAAAATGGCATTATTTGAAAATTTAAAATTTTAAGCCTTGTAAAAAGATTTCCATGTATTCTATGAAGGTGGAAAATATTAGGAACATGTTTAAGAGGTTTCAAATAGGTATTTATATTATTTAAAGTTAATAAACATATTCTTTAGTCTATAATCATGGTCATAAAGTGTTCATATTGGAAAACATGAAAAATGTAATGAAAATTCAATGATCTCAATGTGGGAAACACCCAAGATTCAGTTATACTTCTTGGAGTAGTTTAGGATATTTAGTTTTGATGTTTTCATAGTGATTTTCATTTGAAGAGGACATATAATGGACATTTAATCAATGCAAGTTGATGAATAGAGGAATGTGTTATATGAAATTCTATGCTTTTGACATTTCATGGCTAAGAACAGAGGTTATGATGCATACTTGGATCCTATAGTAGTAAGTTATTTGATAATTTGATTTATTTTGGTTGTGAATTTTTTATATTCACTAAATTAATTTAAATAACATTTGTGAGAAGTTACAAATAGTCCCATTTGTAGAGGCAACTAGGACTGATGATAGGGAACATGCAGTTACAGTCTTATGTAAATAAATTGGTTTAACATTTAATATTTTTGATATTTGAATCCTATGGAGAATGAAAAGGGGATACATGTATGAATATAATGCTTGATATTTTTTCAATATATATAGTGATCAAGACTAATCTTGATATAACCAAGTTATAAAACTTATTCATTGAAACCTAAAGGACACTCATAACTAGGTCTGTATTCTATAATTCTATTTGCATTAAATATTTTTTTATTATAAAGGGTTTAATGTAGTCATAAAATGTGGTGATATACTTGGTAAAGACTAAAGAGTTTGTTGGTGTTGAAAATATAGTGAAACAACAAAAACCTTATGTTTATGCTATTTTTTTGTCATAGAAAATAGTCAAGAGAGGCTGAGATTTCCATGTTGTGAATGAGGTAAGGGTTTTTAGAATGTTATCATCAAATGAAAAAAATTTATTACATTAAATAGACCCAGTCCAACAATTTATTTTAATTGAATTTTTTTTTGGTTTAAAATATGGAATTTAGACTACCCTCAGCCTACTTAGTGTCCACAAACCTTGGTAACTAGGGTTTTTATGTTTTTGAGTAAAGTAACCATTGAAAAATAACAATTTTTTTTAATATTGTGTAATTTGGAAAGCACTAATTTAATCAAACAATTTATAGACCATATAGTACATATAGTATGGACTTCTAACAATTGATATTGGGAAAGGGCTAAAGAAGGCCTAATTTGGAAGGCTATAAGAAGGAAAGTGGACTTAGAGATTGAGATAGGTATTTATATTTGAGAAATATGTGCATTTTAATAGGGTAAAGGAGAATATCACATTGTAAACTCATAATAATGTGTAATTTTTATATACAAGGGTATTTATAGTCAGATAGGGCTATAAGAAAAGCTAGTTTGGAAGGTAGAGTTGCATGAGTCTAAAGAAAGTATTGTAGATAGTGAAAGGAATATACATTGAGTTCTTATGGAATTTTATGATCAGGGTGAAGCTATTTTAATCTCTAAATAGTATAGTAACCCATTTATATGGCATGGTGATTAGTTTCCTTATCTATGACTTGATAAGTATTACATTGATTAAGAACTAGTGTGAGTTACTTGTGTAAGATCTACATCAAGTTCTGCACCCTCAACCTCATACATGTACCCATACTAAATTCTAAATTAGGGAATGTAGGATTACACAACACAATACAACCTTGTACCTTGGCAAATTCAATTGAATCAAAGTTGGTTACATGAGGGAAAAAAACATGAGCAGAGTACAACCACTAACCTCATACCAAATATGTTAACAAATGAAATTACATTTATTCCAATATATGTACACAAATAGTCTAAAAATAATTTAGAAACATAGATCAATTAAGGTTTACATGATTGATTCCAAAAGGGGAATATCACTTACACATTCAACCATTAATAATATACAACCATGAATGCAAAATTATCATATTATCATGCCAATATCAAGAATATAAAGTTAAATCACAAGTTTATTATATACACAAGGGGCGTAAAAAGTAAAAAATTACATGATTTTACATAATAAATAAAATGTAAAAGTTCACACAACAAGGTTGGTATCAAAATAATATGAGAAATTCCACAAGGTCAACCATATGCACAAGTATAAATAAGACACTTATTACATGATTAGTAGGACCAATTAAATTAATAATTACATAACATATAACAATTTTACATTCAAGGAGGAATCATAAGAAAAATACCACACATAAGTGACTCAGGTGATCAAATAACTATGACAACTATTTTCACATCATGATAATCAATACACATGATGGTGAAGCACAAGGTCCATGACTCACATCAGGCCATATAATGCTTAGGTGTCATCTAAATGACACCAATTATATACAATCTTAAAGTATACAAAATCAATCCCAGGGATCTCAAATCATGATCACCTTCTCTCAAGGAAGGTTGTATTCTAACAAAGCCTAAAATCTATCTCCATGAGTTCTGAAACATTTACCAAAAATGTTCATACATCATAGATAGATGGCTCATGCTAACTGATAATAATAAGAGATCCATAAAACTCTCTAACTTGTCCAAGAAAGTCAGCCACACTCACTTGTTAGACCTTCCAGGCTTAGTTTGCACTCTTGGACTCCTAAGATATTATACATTAGCCTCATTAGATAACTTACCCATGCAAAATATCGATGGTTGCAAAGGTATTAACTCATGATTACAATAAGCTTACATCACTATTATTCTAGTTGATTTAATCAAACAAGTCAAAGGTTACACAATAATGCTCTCTTGGATGCAAAAATCACTTTTAGGATAAGGTAAACTTAGCCAAGGCATGGGGTGAATTCTAAACACTACCATGGAAATCACCATTCCCAAAATTAATGAGTTCAATTGAATTCACAATAAACATCCTCATGGATGCAAGGCATATCTATACCACAATAGACATCCCATGAGTGACAAAACATAGACAGGATTTAAATTAAGCATCCTCTTAGATGCATAATTTAACCAAATTCAAATAAATATCCCTATGGATATAACACATCCATGGCCAACATGATGACCTTATAGAAATCAACTATCCATGGTAACACAACCATCATCGATGTAAACACATCTATGATCAAACAACATCATAATGCAAAATAAGAATTAGACATCTATATACACACCCAATTTTTTTATCCCTTTGGAGTTACAAAGCTACATTCCTCTCTTTCTAACTCAATGGAGACTAAATACATAAACAATATCAAGCTTTTAATTCAGCTCAAGATACTTCTTCAGAGTGGAGATTCAAAGCCTCACTGATTAGCATGAGTAAATCTGACAACCTTACCTTACATAGCTCTCCAAGTTTGATCTCAACCCTTAGTATTCCCAAGGTCATTATGTTCTAAGTATCTACTAATGACCCACCCATATAAGTCAATAATAGATACTAAGCATCAATTCCTTAATTCTAAGATGAAACAATGATCACTAGTCTTCAATTGACTTGCCCATACAAGTCAACAATTGACTAGTGACATTGGCCCCAAATGCAACTAATGAGGGAATGGTTGTCCCAAATAATGCTATAGGAAAGCATAACCATAACACTTTCACAGATTCATCAATTTCTTCACCCACACATACACACATAATCCCTAATATAGGAACTTTTAAGCACTCCAAGATTGCATAAATAAATAACTAATCAACTCATCCAAGAGGTTAAGTGGCTTTATAGGGGTCACCTCATGACCTTCTCAACATATAAGACATATATCAGTCTATACTAGGCATATAAATATAGCCTTGAACTAGTATGCACACTAATATACAAGGTTCCAAGTTAGTCTTATCAAGACATGATAGACATACATGTGGTATTCAGTCATCACAAAGCACACACATACAAGTTAGCCCAAATAAGCCTTCATAAGAATATATACATATATACTAGGTGTATTTATAGCCACCTCAAGTGTATTATGCAAACATAATATCTTGCAAGTGTATACACAACCACACAAAATCTCAACCAACTTTTTAAGACATGCCAAAGTCAGTGCAAACTTTTAAAACTCAACAAAATATCTAAAGCACAAGCTCTGTACTAGATGAAATAACCCCAATTTTATTTTGAAGTTATCTATCAAAGTATGGAATGAAACATCAATAGATCCCACCACATAAATTAATGTAGTGCAATATAACTTAGAAACTCTATAAGAAGTATATATAACTTACAACCATTATTCTAATTATTAGATAAGAAAATAATATAAGGTGGAAATTTAATACATGAGTATGGGTCCAAATGACTGAATATAAGGGTCCATCTGACTACTTGCTAAAAGTCTCATCACATATTGAGATTAGTAAGTGGGGATCTCTAGACCACTACTACATCCAAACATAACATAATTTAAAATATTTATAACCATTTTGGAAAGTACGCAACAAGGACTACTCCATGTCCTACCCCCATAGATTACCATATCATGATCCAGGTTCCTTTAGTACAATCATTACACCTTCATTCCATTAACAGATGAAGGCCCCATGACTGGGATAAAACTCCACAAAGAGGGAATTATCTTCAAAAAAACTAAAATAGGTGCAATATATTGAACTCAAGGTGGGTAGAATCACACTCGTGAGCCCCACAATGAATCACATATGATTGGTTTGGGAAAATAATCACTCCACATGATACAGGAATTCCATTCAGGGAACCAAACAAAGGGGTATATGCCTAAAGGTTGCTTACTAAATATTTATTTCGTAACTCAAATCATTATAAAACATAGGTATTCATACCCTCCCAATAGCATGCATTTGGCCATGAATGAGTTCATTACTTATAGAGTCTTGTGCATTAACTCAAATTTTTATTGAGGAAGTATGATTTAGTAAATCATTGCCAAGATATATTATTTAGTCACATAGTTAAGTTTTGACATTAAAGCTTCCATAGCTTACTATTTCATATCCTCATTTTAGGTTATTTACCAATCACATGAAGCAACTAATAATCACAACATAAGGTATACTATGAAGTTCAATGACAAGGATAGGTTTTAATTTTAAGCATGTACAAATTAGTGTAACCCATGACTATCCAACCTCACATAAGCATTGATAACAACTTAGCCAACTTCCAATAAATAAGAGTCACATTAAGACATTTGTGTTAATGATATTTAATAAAGTAGATCATATATCTAAAGTACTATGACACCATTAATGGTAAAATCCATAATACAAAATATGGGTCCATAAACAAAAATCATTAACCCAGTTTACTTCATTGCTTAAGCAATTGAATTAAACCACTTAAATGCTATTAATACCAATTTAAGGAAATTACATAAGAAGAACAAGGCACAAAATTTCATAATTCATTAAGTGAGCCCACATACTCTTTATTATTACATCAAGTGGAATAATATTAAGTATCTAAGATTTGTTTATTCTTTCAATAGACCATAAGGTTTGCATCAATATTAAATGACCAATAAGGACCATAATAATCCATGTCTATTAAATAATAAAATACATAATGGGTTCCCCATTTTTCACACCATGGTGTATTATAACTATTTCCTTAAGAACTTATTGTACACTCATTGAATCATCTTTACTATTTAAGACATTTGACGTTATTAAATTATTTCTATGATGTACAATTAATCATCATCCATTATTAATGGAGTTCCTATATGTTATAAGTAAGATAAAATAATAAGAGCTAATTTTTCTTGTTTCCACTGGCATCAATGTACTATCTACAGGTGTAACAACCATCACTAACAAGAACTAGTTTTAACATAACATAACTATCACATGACGAGAGATATAATTCACCACTTGAGTAAATTTAGAATAGAGTTATAACATGAAACCATGTTAAGACCATGTTTCTAATATAATTTTATAACTAAGGGTGTCTTCTATCATCATTATAATGACATAAGTTATTGGTAATGTCACATGTTATATAAACATACCAAAATATGAGGGTATCCTCAAATATAAGTTCATCACAAAACCCAAGTCTATCATATTACCGATCATGCTCAAAATTTTAACAACTCATATTACATATTAACTATCATCATACAATGTCATAAACAAGAGATAGGTCCATGTGTTAAAGGGAAACTCCATGCCATGCACAAGTCATTGATAATATTTGTCATGAAATTTAAATATGTAAACACAACTTTA
>JARHVA010009062.1:22500-65000 GCA_037957365.1 Torreya grandis | reverse complement strand
AATTAAATGCATGTCATAAGATCTTCATCAACAAAATTACTCACGTGACATTGATCCTTGATCTAATCAAGTTAGATTTCAACACTTGGTAGCCCTGTGTTTACCCTCAATAATAGTTATTTCTTGAGGCTTGAACTTGATGGTGTTTAGCACGTCATAGTTTGCTAGAGCAACTTTGGCTAAGTATGGGAAACATTACAACCTACTTGGAAGCCCAACTTTTCACCTCAATATCTTTTCCTAGTCACCATACCAAGACCTAATATTTGAACCACATGATCTAAGCATAAATATGAATAAACTCATGTGACCACTTTTGTCTGACACCTTCACACATGTTAATGTTGACATCATCAATCTTCTCACTCAGCCTAATTTGTCAAGATGATCAAGAGAACCTAGACATTCATATGACTACTTTGATGAATTCCTTTCACTTTTATAAACACTCTAAACACTTAAAATATCTTGTATGACCTCTTAAATAGGAACATAATAACAACAACATTATCTATCATCCAAAAGATCTCCACACAAGATATGCACTCTCAAATCCACTTGGAAACTATCACCTTTTCATTAATGCATTATGTAATAAGATCACCTTGACATCAATGATAATTATTATATCTGAAGAACATGCTCAAAAACCACCTTACCTATTGGCAAGCCATTTTTTCAAAATATGTATCATTGTAAGGCTCCAAAACTGAGACTAGGATAAATATAGATAAATCTTTAAAGTGTATATATCTAAGGAAATAGAGATAGATTATAAGGCACATGCCTCCAAATTTGGATTAAAAGTGAGTTGCCACCTAGAAGTTGAGATTAAATCAACCATGCAACCCAATTATACTCATAACCTAGTGAGTTTGGATGATCAAGTCCAAATTGAAAACTTAGAAAGATTGAGTGATTTCATCACCCTAATCATGCCAAAAGGTAAACCAATTGATGTCATAGATTGGCTTACTAAAGTCCATAAATGTTTGTTGGGTATCAGTACATGAAATAGTTTTAAAATCTTAATTTCATTTGTATTTTTTAATATTAGGCACATGCTACATAGCATATGTACCTTATATTTGTTATATGCAAAAAAAAAGTGTAACAATGGTACCATATATAGGATTCTACCATAAACATGTATTAGAATCATATAATTGTATACTTTGGATAATTAATAAAAATGTGTAAGTTTAAATAACATGATTCCAAAGCATTTCCCCACTATATATGGAGAAATATGAAACTAATATAAGTACCAATGTAGATGACACATTTCTAAAACATCCCACCACTGTAAACTAGTGATGCTTAAAATTAAGTAGGTGTGGAGAACATGATTTCAAAGTATGATTCCATTTAACCTATGAATTATAAGTACCATACTAAATTAATATGGATAATATGCTTACCAAACATGCCCCCACTATATTTGAAACTATGAATGTGTGGAATCCATGTCATCATGACATGCGTCCACTAACTCTACAAACTGGGGTAAGTACCATATACTATATGAGTGTGAAGAATATGATTCTAAATCATGCCCCCACTATAATATATAAATTTTGAATGTGTATAAGCCATGTCATCATGACATTCCCCCATTGAATCTACAAACTAGTGTAAGTGCCATATACTATGTGAGTGTAGAGAACATGCTTCCAAAGCATGCCCCACTATAATATGGAAACTATGAAAAATGTGGAATCCATGTCACCATGACATGCACAACTAATATTCCCCATTGAAGTGATGAGAAAATAGTACCTGGTAGTTATCCCACCTCAAAATGGTAAGACAACTATAAATATTTGAATGTAACCATGTAGCATATAGAAAGAAACATGTCTAGGTAAATGTATCATTGAAGCACATATAACCAATGTGATCACATGTAGGCATAATATGAATGATAAATATCATGGGAAAATATATATATTAAAAATATAAGCTCAATAATAAAATAATCACACACACAAGATCGATCAAAATCAATTCAAAAGTTAATGGTCCAAGGAGACCAAAAACAAGGAGCATGTTTAAATGTCATAAAATCGAATGGATGTGACTTAGTTAAATATCCAAAAATTTAAGGAATGAAATATTAAAATGTATATAAAATTTAATGATATGTTAAAATTTACAAGAATTAAATCATAGCCATAGCGGACTCATATAATGAAGCATATGAAAACTCTATAAAAAGTAAGGGAATAACAATGCAAAACTCTCAAGTGTGTAAAGGAAAAGCATAAAAAACCAACATAAACATGTCATATTGGACCATGGATTGAATTTTTTAGTTAAAAATGTCAAGTAAATATCATATCAAGTACCCTATGTAACCTATAATCATGGATAATAGGTATGTGTAAGCACATATGTAAGATCAAATATGACAATGTAGAGTGGTCATCAAATCATATAACCTGTGTGTGTGTATCAAGATCATAAAAGATGGATGATCCTAACATACTAGTGATGTGAGTAAAGGGAAATCCAAAAAATTATAAGTGTATCATGTATTGGTGTATGTATATGTATGAATACTTAGGATTAAATTATATGATATCCCTCAACATGGAATTAACACATAGATGCTAAGGACCCAATAAAACATATAGGTGATAAAAAATGATTTTGAATTTTTGAATTTTTTGATCTTTTTGGTATTTTTTAATAATATAATATCATATTATGATCTCATTCAAAGGATTATCATAGATATCTCCCCACTCATAACCTAGTGAAAGAAATTGGTGGTACTACCAAGGAGCATGTATAGGTGCAATATATATATCACTGTAGTATCTATGATGCATGATGTATGTATAATAGGATTATAGGGTCATGAAGTAGTAATATAGGGAATATATATTCTTATAACCCATATTTGTGTATTACATTTTCCAAGGAGTCTTTACAAGTGACCTTATTTTGAAAATATTTTAATTTAAAACTGAGCTGTTGAAAATGCATTATGCTACAAGTGGTTTTGGTTTGTGTAGGATCAATATATTTGTGCCAAAAGCAAGAAACATACATGTATAAGTTAATTTTAAAATCCTTTTTATGTGTGTACTTTTTTATTTTGTACATTTGAGGATTTGACATAGGATCCAAGGACCTTGTATGGGTCCCATATTAAATAAATTTTGCAGGAACATCACCTTTTTTTATCATGATGATCATTTGGTAATTTATCTCCCTCATTTATACAAGGGATAATAATTTGGTACTTCTAAGGATAAAAATTGTTAAGGAACCCTTTGGTAAGCTATAGAATTAATTTTGAACCTCATCAGAAATGCTCATATGGAATACCTTTAACAATAGTTTGTCATCATTGACCCATTGACTAAAATAATGTACACAATTTAACATGTGCCAAAATAGAATTTTATTATGCCAAAAGATAGGTATATGTGATAATTCAAAACCATGCAGAGAAGGGTATTTAAACATACATTATGCAAGAGGTTGTTTATTGAATAAGGTAATATTTGCATTAACATTATGGAAATCCAATTGCATTTGAAGTATATAATTTTTTTTGAAGATCCCCAATAGTGCTCATCATAAACATAAGTGTTATAATTGATTCAAAAACACCCTTTATTTTATATGTAAGTATATGGGTATCATCATTATCATGGAAAATAAGTGTAAGTTTGGAATCCTTAAATTTTGGATGTTTTGGTAATGGTTCTTGTTCTTGATGTGCATTTGTGTGCACATTAATATGTGGTACCTAATTTACATCTTGATATGGAAGAGCCATTGTACTTTACTCACCTATGTCATAAGTATGCACAGATTCAAGAGCAATGCATTATTTAGGTGGTATAATTGTAGGAATGCCTTTGGTTTTAGATTTTATTTTGTAAAATTTAAAAAGTTATCATTGGCATGTATCATTAATAAAGTCCCATCATATATTAATTTTAGACATCTATGAAGTGTAGATGGGATGATTTCCATTGAATGTATCTAAGGTCTACCCAAGAGTATATTATAATGGAGTGATTAAGACATTACCTGAAAAGTAGTTGCAATAGTTTTAGGTCCTAGTGTCACACCCAATGTAATTTGACCAACTGGAGGGCTATATAAATTATTAAACCCTTTCTTATTCATAATTGAATTTTTAAACAAATGGGTGTTAATCCACATAATGGTTATAAAATTGATAACACAAATGTTTAGGGTCAATACATTATCAAATAGCACCATTTTGATGCCCTTAGTTTGTATCATCACTTATATCAACAAAGTTTACTCTTGATCAATAATATCTTTGGATGGTAAGTTAGTTGGATTAAAGGTAATAATTTTGGCATTATTTTTTAGATCTTTCATGATATATGTAAAATAAATATGTTCAATATCACTTGGAACTTGTTTTTCATGTAATGTCTCATACATGATGTCTTTGTAAACATTAGATTGATTTAAGAGTTTAATTAGTGAAATTTTATCATGCATATTGCTTCGTCAGACATGTTGGCATATAGGTACTGAATCTCTAACATTGTAACATGACTTATGGAGAGATGTCATATGTTGTTTCTATTTTAACACTCTTTCATTATGTGCACATATTTTATTAACAATTTTAATGATACAAGCGATGTAACAAACCATAATTGTTAGAACATCTTACACTTCCAATTTTACCTACATAGTTATTATCTTGATTAGGGTTGTTAAGGTCATTATGGTAAATACACTTTATGTTTTTTATAATTTTGAGTTGATTTGTTACCTTTATGGTGACCTAATCTCCCATAATGTACCTCCTTTATACTCTTTGGCTAATTAGCTAAAGGATGTTAATGAAGCTCACTTTTTATTTACATCTTGTTATCACTTAATTATAGGGTTTTCATGAAATATATGACATTTAGAGATCTTAAATTAATATGACATAGTATCAAAACTCTTATCCATCATATCTTTTCCATTTCAAAATCCTTGGTGAGATCTTTTACATACATGCATTCCTAGTAGTTTTATTTATCTTTCTATTTTCATAAGTTTGGTGGGATTTCATGTAAATCCATACAAACTATAAAAATTAAATCTATTATCAAAAAATGAATATCACCATCAGATAAGAAAGGCAACAAAACCCTACGATCAATTTTACACTTGACCTAGATCCATGACAGTGATTTTTAGCCATTTTTGGAGGGTTTTGAGGCATTTTCAAGTATTTAACATATTTTTTACAATGGGATTATCAAATTAGGAAAATATTTTTGGGATTTTATAGGTTTTATAATTTATCAAATGGGTTATTTTTATATTTTTTTGAGGATGTGCCAAACTTGTAGATATAGGTGTTTTCCATCTTCGATGGGTTTTCTAAACCCAACAAGAAAATTTGATAGTTTGGTAGTTTTCACCCTCACTTGAGAACATTATAGATTATAACATTCTTGTGTTTATGATCCATAAATTATAATGTCCCTATAAACACTTTCATCAGGTCATATGACCTCTTCTCACACCACCATCATTAATAGGCCTATCATACTTGGTTATCTATATAAGCACACCTATAATTCCATCAAGATTCTCTTACACCCTATGATGTGTGTGAAATCATAAAATTAAATATTATGTTTTGTGACACTATTAATTTAAAAATAAGTGCATTTTTTGGATGATGTCACTCCCACATTAATAACATAAATCAAAAGAGGAAAGTAGAGATCACACACAATAATTATTAAACCCTTGCCAATAATCCCATTAGGTTTCATCCCTCCTAAAATCACTCTAGTTAGGTTTAATTGAAATTTTCAACATGCCTATCATAATTGGTTATCTATATAAGCACACATATAATTCCATCAATATTCTCTTACACCCTGTGATGTGTGTGCAATCATCAAATTAAATATTATGTTTTGTGACACTATTCATTTCAAAATAAGTGCATTTTTTGGATGATGTCACTCCCACATCAATAACATAAATAAAAAGAGGGAAGCATAGAGCACACACAATAATTCTTAGCCCCTTTATCATATGGTGTGGTCACATGCAACAAGTACCTATCTTAACCCTTAGCCCTTGGTCATATGGAAATTAAACCCATTGTCACTTCCAACCCAAAAATTATTAACTCTTACTCCATGGAAGCATAAGCTTTTTTTGAGGAAATTTCTTCCCAAAATTTTCAAAGATTTTTTTGCAATGAACCTCCAAGTTTTTTGAGTAAGTTGAGCAAAAATATTTTTCCACCTATTTACACCCAAATTTTTCATGTGAGCTAAGATTTTCAAACATCAATAACTTTTGATTGATAACTCATATTTGAGTGTCATCTTCGTTATAAGTGATTATTTTTCATAATCTATGCATTGGTTAAATTTTTGAGCTCTATTAAAATAAAATATTATACACTCTTAGACACATTATTGATTAAGTCTAACGTCCCACTAGTTCTTTCATACTTGTGCACATATTGTTCAACGTACATTCTCGGCTATGTCTGATGTCTATATGAGCATGATTGTATTTAAAAACTAAGGGGGTTAAATATAATAGTTATAAAGGAGTAATTTGTGGTGTTGTGTAATTTTATTTTTTGCATTTTTTCTTTGCTCTCTAAAACAATCTCTTTTCTTACATCATGTAAAATTAATGGTCATTTCCTCCTCTTATAGCATTCACTTATCATGAATGTATAAATAATGTGTTACTTGATCCAAGAAAATAAGGATTATATAGGATTATTATGAATGAAGAGACTGAAACTATATTAGATGCAGATAAAACTAAATGGTTTAATAGATGTGGCCAAGCACATGACTGTCTTAGTTTGTCTATTTCTCCTAACTTATGTTTTCACATTGAATTTGATAAAACAAAAAATTAAGTACAAACCACACTAAAAAAAAATCTTTGGGAGGTAGGATGTGATGATAGGTCATGAACTATAGAATAAACTCATTAGTTTGATCTTGAGTGAGTTTGACACACCACAAGAATTATGTACTAAGTTAAAATCTTTGAGGTTATAGTTAAAATAATGTGGAATAGATAATAAATATGATAAAATTATTCTATTATACTCTCCAAACTAGGTCCAAACTATTCTATGTTTGTGTCCACTTTTCATGCCATAACAAGCATTCTTGGAGTTGCATGGAAGATGCCTTATTTAGATACCTTTATTACTAACTTGAATTGGGAGAAAGATAAGTTGATATAGATGGACACAGTGAAATGATCAAAATCTCAAGTGATTAAAATCTCATGCACATTTATCTAAGAAAGAAAAAGATTCAAATAATAGAGAGAAGAAATATATAAAAAAGATCAAGAGAAGGATGAAAATCCTCCCACTTAAAAATTGAACCATGAGACCTCTTCTTTCAAATACAAGCCTAAGAAATATTGGATAAATGTAGGTTTTTATCAATAAAGCATGATGAAAGAAAATGTTTGAAGAATTATATTGTCCAACTGACTAAGATGATTGAGAATCATAACATTAGTGTCCTTGATTCTACCAATTATAATTCATTAACCCATGAATCCTCTAAAGTAAATGGCCATGGTAAAGAGAAGGAAAAAGAGAATAATAAGGGAAAAATAAAGTGAAAGACACTAGTTAAAAATTTACCTCTGATTCCCACATGGGTCATTAACTTTGGTGCTTCAAATTACATGGCCTCTTCAAAGATAGAGTCTTGTTCCTTGAAACCATGTGAAATGTCCTCTATACAATTATATGATGTCACTTCTAAAAAGGTTATCAAGAGAGGTTATGTTGAAGTGAGTGGTAGAACATTCAATAAGGTTCTAAGTACTCTCTCACTTTCAACTAATCTCCTATTAGTTTACCATATCACTCACCATGGTCCAGGTATCAAGTTGAGTTCACTTTAAATTAAATATATATTATAGAGTTACACTATGATACTATGTTGGTAAAAGGAATGGTCAATCATTAGTCTCAATTATATAAATTCTCTCACTTTGTTCCTAACTATCCTTCAAATTCTTCTTCTTTGAACTCACTTGAAATTGATGACATTTCTAAGCTTGAGCACACCTCTGATATTGATGGCTCTTATTTTAATATAGATGACTAAAATAGTGAAGGTGACCCACTGCCACCATCTCCTTGTCATATTATATATTTTGAGGGGTTATTCCTTGATCAACCTACACCTAGCCCACTTTAGACATTACAAGGAATAGGTATACTAATCTAGGACCAATCATATATTAGGCAATCTATTTAATAGTTTTAGGGCATTTAGTAGTCCTTCATTACATCTACTCCCATTACACCATCATTACATAGAGTAGTTGTCTATCCTACCTTGCATAATGATAATTTTTCCTTGGATAGGAATCACACCTTGGTTTAATATCCATTACGCTCTTGGAAAACTCATTCATTGTTCTAGATTAATCCACTCTTCACTACATCTACTTTTGATCCAAAATCACCTCAATAACACCATTATAGGATATTAGATGGCTTCAAGTAGTTATAGACTCTAGTGGGGATTTTTATCTCCATTCTCTTCTTTGCTCTCTTAGGGAGAGGAGTTTTATCCTATAAGTTAATTCCTTTTCTTTGGTTTATGGGAGTTAAATTATGCTTGGGTACCTCATCAGGCCTAGTTTTTAGGATCCAATTCTTCTACCCACCTAAGTTACACTTCAGGGGGGTATTAGTGTAGCTTTTTTTATCACTTCTAGTTTTATCTACATAGTTGTTAGTTAGCTTGTTTAGGATTGTTAAGACCATTAGGTGTCTTTTATAATTATGAATTTATTTTTTACCTTTATGGTGAGCTAATCTCTCACTATATAATGTACCTCCTTTGTATTTTTTGGCTAATCAACTAATGGATATTAATGAAGCTCACTTTTTCTTTGCATCTTGATTTCACCTAATTCTAAGATTTTTGTGTAATATATGACATTTATAGATCTTAGAGTAATTTGATAATAGAAATCATAAGGTATTGTACCATGGAATAATTTAGATATGTGTCCATGGTAAACAAGATTTCAATATTTGTCAATCAAGGATCAACAATAAGAAAAGAAATTAGAAAAACCTAGCTAGATTAGGGTTTGATGTTCAAATATTAGGTTGTGAAAATGTTTAACCCTAATTTGGATAAGATTTTATCCTACTTGGGTTAAAGGGTTAAATATATATGAATGATAAGACACAAGGGTGAAATTCAGATCTACGATAGTCTAATTAATGTGCTAAACATATGTGTACCATATATTGAATTTATTATGTTGAGATAGGTTATTAATGGAAAGTAAAAATATGATAGACATCTAAATGACATAAAAAATATTACTTAGTTATTTATGATGATAATACAATGCTAGATTTATTTCAAGGAAGAAGTAGGTAAGAAGATAGTTCTGGATCAGTTGTCAAATTCTAGATCTATTACCTTTATCTCTCTAGACACTTGTGTCAGCCTAGGATAGTTATGTCAATGCTAGTGTCCTATATAACATATTTGATGAAACAATATGATACCACTTGGATGATTATAGGCTTGGATTTACCTTTGTTTTAGTGCATTTAAATTTGGGTAATGGACTATCACTCATGGTGAAATGGCAAAACCTTAGTGTTCCATCTTAAATGTAACCTTAGAGAAAAATGGGTTAGTGGGCACATAATGTCAATTTAACATGAAATTAACCCACTATTAAAGGGCATTGCCTACATATTCAATACTTTATAATAGGGCCTTATACTCATGTAGTTTTCCCTTATGTGTTGGCTTGTGTGTGAATCATGTAATGTGTGAATAAAGTACATTAGTGACCTATCTTTTAACTTAGAAAATATGACCTTATGATTATTCCTTAAGTACTTCAAACTTGTAGCTAGGTTTTTCCTTTGAATAATATTAGAATAGGGTATAATAGGAAATCTTTTGGTAATTTGAGTGCTTCTTGAGTGCTTTTTTATAGGTGAAGAATGAATGAGGGTTGATATTATATTTATATCAATAATATCAAGAGATAAATTTAATTAAAACACTTAGCACAACCATTGTAAAATGTTTCATTTAAAAATTAGATGACTTTAGGGCACTAGACACTTGTATTGGGCTAGGACAGTAACATTGATGTTACTATTTGAACTAGGTGTTAGTATCGAGGGAGAAGGAGAGTAGGCATAGGCTTATAACTTTTAGAGGTATAATATAAATACTTTTTAAGAATTTTGGATAAGATGGTATGTCTATTTCATCAATATAAGGCTAGTTAGACTAAGAGATAGGCCAAGGGGCATAAGATAGAGTAGATATGAGGCTTGTAGAAGCAAGACATGTGTATAACTAAGAGGAAAAAATTGGGTCATAATTTTTCCAAGTGTATAAGACTAAGGTGATACATAATAAAAAAAATATCATCTACATGTAGTTCATCCATTGTCCCCCCCCCCCTCCCGCCACATACACATCAATAAAATTGAAAAAACTAAATCAAAATTAACATGTCAAATGAAACCCTAGTATCATAATCATAATGTAGATATAGTCAACATAATCATACATTTTTTGAAACTAAAATAATGTTATAAATAAATATATATTAAAAATTCAATATATCACAATCTAAGATAAATAAATTAAAGCAGTGTTGAACTTAATAATCCACAATCACAAATAGTAGAATTAATCATTAATTCCATAGTATTTTTCATTAGGGGTAGAATGGGATGTAACACTAATATTACCCATTGATATAAATTATGGTAAATCATATTGGTGAGCCCATATACAAATAAAATGGTATAAAATCCTATGTTTTCCCTTAGGATTACATCCTTCTAAGGTTTTATATTTTTGTCATAGGGTTTAAATTTTCATTTCCTATCTCATCACACATAAAAAACTGTATCATATGTTTAATCCCAAGGTTTCATTGATCTAATTTATAATATCCATAGACATTCTCTTTTTACCTTTGACTTAAGACATTTATTAGGGTTTTAGATTTAAACCTTAGGGTTTTATTTTCAAATTTGATTTTTCATTATTCCCTACTAATACACATTAGTAATGACTATGTTATCTGAACTTGATTGGTTAACACAATTAATGAATTTACTCTTTTCATATTTTTTACATGGATAGTGTACCTTATTTTGATTAATTGTGTAATAAATTGGGTAACAAAAATCATATCTAAATACACTAATAATGTTAAAGTTACCAATGAAAATTTAGATGCCTTCTTCTAATCTTATTGTTGTAACATTAAATTATAGATTTAAATTGTTACCAATGGACATCAAAGGGAATTAATGACCCATTTTTTATTCATATTATGGATTTTACAACATATTTTACCACACTATTGATGGAATTATCATGAATATTAAAATCGATGATAACTACTAGAGATCAACAAGATGCCATGGAGGATGGAAATTTCATTGAATGGATTAACAAATGATGGATGAAATATTATATATAACAAGAGATGGGAATAAAAAATTGGCCCAATAATTCATATCAGGTATTTAGACCATAATTACTAGTATTATTACCAAGCCTATACCTCATGTGACATGTGTGACATCCACCAAAAGTTTGGATGCAACATGAAGCCTTCATATTTTTTGATACCTATTCCTAAATAGGAAACCTTCACACCTCCCATGATGGACACACATATAATATTACCAAAATTTCCCAATTTAAATTCCCTTGAGAAATATTTTACATCTCTCTATATTAAGGTGTTGTAATTAGAGTAAGGTGCTTTGAGAGCTAGTCATTTGATGGATTTCACACTTTTCTCCATAACCCATTATCTCATGAGATAACAACCTATATTTTACCAATAGGCTTGGTATATCTTATTATATGAATGAAATATTGATCTTTAGAAACACCTTAAATAATTTCATGCAACATGCTTGGACTATATATACAAAGACAAAATATTGACCAAGCTCTTTTCATTAAAATTAAATGATTATGTATTATGTTAATTACAAGATCTCACTCTCTAGTATATTATAACATTAAAACTCTTGTCAAAAAAATTATTAGAAAATTTTTCCATGAACATAAATGATAAGTTATCCTATACACAACTTTCTAAAGTGAATCAAGTATTCAATGAACCAATCAATGACTATATGATTCAATACAAGACTATGCTAGCCAAGATGACCAATGATATGCCCAATAATGAATTACAATATATATTAATTTTTTTTTTGTTATAATTGTTACATGAGTCCATTATATTGAAGAGATTTAAATCACTTGATTAATTATGCCATATAATGAGGGATAAAGAAGTCAAGATAATTTATTAGATCAAACTAAATTATACATGAACACCTAAAACTACTTCAACAACTAAGTTTCAAAAAAAACCAAGTTTTAGATTAAGGTAAAAGTAGGTTTTGAAGGGGCCCCGAAACCCTATTACAGAAGCAATAAAGATAAAACATTTACAAGCACCAAGTTATGATGTCAAAGAAAACCAAGTTATGAGGTCAAAGAAAGTGAGAAAAATAATGATGCCAAGTTTATATATATATATATATATATATATATAAAATTGTGTCACAACCTAAAATCAATTATAATTAATATCTCCACAAAAAATTAACTTTTTAATATTACTATCACCTCCTAATGGGATACTAAATAATTCCCTTGAATGTACTCTTATCACATTATTCCTCCTTAGGAGATCAATCTAAATAGGCCTAGATTAAGGAAATATAATGGAAATGCATTGTATAACTATTATAAAATTATAGGACATTTAAAAAAAATCAAATTAAGACACAAGATCTTATTTATGACAACATTATCAACTTGGTAACCCCTATATAATAAGCTAGACCATAGTACAATAGAAATTAAAAGTTGAATATCTTTAGCGATTATTTTCTTAAAAATGAAAAAAAAATGATTAAGGATATTTTAGAAGAAATTTATACATACCACATTCATACATCACATATGACATATTATTATCCAATCAGAGTTATTATTTGAACACTTATTGATACTACACCACAATGGCATATGGTCACATTTGATGATAGTGAGATAATTGATGATGATTGATATTTTCATGCACTCTTAATATGAGCCTATATCAATGAAAAAATATACAGAATTTCATGATTAATAATGGTTTGAGTGATGAAACTTCTCCACTACCTTGATTACACACAAAATCATTTACCAAATACATCAAAATAAATTGAGGGATTCTATAGTTAGAAATAAAATACCTATGGATGCATAGTATTACCTCTTTAGGTAGGATCAACCATTTTATCTATACCATTTATAGTTATATAGAGTAATGGGATATTTGATATGTTGTGAGGACACACTTGTATGTATATATTATAGTACCATCCATAATGTTTTGATGCCTAAAGTACATATATTATAATAACGTAGTCACAATTTTAAGGGACTATTTTAGATAATTTGGACTTATCTATAGTCCAAATGAAAAAGAAATATCAATAATAAACCTACATTATTCAAAATTTTATAATTTTAAATTCTCCCCAATATAATAAATGGTGAATAGATCCAAACTATTACCATACTCTTCAAATTAAACTTGAAAAAAACCAAAAAAATATTCATTTTCAAATATTATCTCCCATCCAATTTGGGGACATAAGTCCAGATTATCTGAAATAGTCCTTTCTTGGAGTATGATATGATTATCCTCTACATCTAGTAATATCCCATCCACCTCCACCACTAAAATTTTTGGTTGATAAAATATAATTACACAATATATATGATACACCTATTCATGATCATTATATAGAGTCAGTTGTCACACTTATACAATATATGTTTATATAACTAGTTCAAAAGAACATAGTTATGCCCACTCACTAGCCACCTATTTAGTGTCAATCACATTAGATAGACACTCAATTCCCATAGAGGATTAAATATCCTATAGTATATACTTAATCACACTTTAGATGGTTTAACATGTTCCAAAATTAACACAAATAATGAGACATCCTAAACTATGTAGTAGACCCCATAGAGTCCTTGTTCATCTAGAATTATCCATCCCACACAACTTTCTATGAGTAATGATTATGATATATATGTTAAAACACATGAATCCTTATTATATCCCAATTAACCCATAGTAATTTCCTCCCATCCATGTAAAGTGACCCATACACTATCTGATATAAACACTCCCCATAATACTCCCATTAATTGGATAATTTGTTATCTTTTATAAATTAAAAATATTATAAAAGTACAAAAAAGGAAAATTAAAAAAAAAACAAACCCTCCCAAACTATAAAATACATAATTTATGATGCTTTTAGTATCATTTCCATCTTCAAGGAGTCATCTATCATCCACATCTACCATGAAAACAACACCACCATAGACCACCTATCCAACTATGGGGTTAGAAGTGAAAGAATGGCCACGTGGGATGATGTCAACTCAATCCAAACACAAATTTTAAATATAATTACCAATAATGTCATGGAATAGTCTAAAATTCACCATGATAAAATCACATTTGATAATTTTAACTTTGATCATGCAAAACTTCCCCACTCATATTTTTATTATTGGCATATCAAGGAATTCAGTCCTCCACCTAGGACTTTAATAACATCCTTGAAGTTTGAACATTGAATTTCAAATCTAAAATTATCCATTATAATACTCAAAATAGGATAAGCATCATTCAAAATAAAATGGGGGTGACTTGGACTACATGGAACTTGTGTTGTGCATTGAGGTGTAGGGGAATAAGAAAGTATGGAAGAAATTTAGCAAAAAAGGCCTAACTAAATTTATGTTGAGGATTAAAGACCAAGATGAGGATATCTCTAAGTAATTTATTCTCTCTTTTAATAAACATAATTTTATCTGAGGGGAGTGAAAATCATTGTGTCTAAATAAAGTATCGGTGAAGCTACTGGGATGCCCTTTGAAGGAATTAAATCTTATAAAGACAAAAGTCATAAGTTGGAGCTAATGAAAAAGTTTTATCAGATAGAAACCATGTTGAAAATCATAAATAAATATTATTTTTAGTAATATATTCCCTATTTGTGGTTGGAGATATGTTTAAAAATCATGAAATACTTAACCCTAGAAGTTAAGTATACTGTAATTTTCTCCAACCACTTTTTAATTCTTAATCAATTTTATGGGTATAAAATTAACATGTTATTATACCTTATTAAATACTTTGAATCCAAAACCTTTCATATCAAGTTAGTGATACAAATTATATAATTTATCAAGGCCTCATCCTTATATTAATCTAACATGGTGAGACCATGCAAAGGAAAACCATACCCATGACTAAGGACTCCTTGGTAGAAGACACTCCTACAAAAGACACCCCTCTTGAGGACACCCTAGATTATGAACCTTACAAGGTAGAATTTTGGATACCATAGAATGATGAAGGCTCCCCAACCCAAACCTTCCTAAAAAAAATTTCTCCCTTTGCCAGGTCACTCCTTTCAATCACCCTTATGTGTTCTCATATGCCTCCACAAGAAAGAAACCAAAAATTATGGCGATTTTTTCCAAATGGGAGGAAAATCCTAATAGTAGGGATCTCAAAAAATTGGTGGACAAAAACATTGATAGGAGTAGGAAAATTCATGTTTTCCTAGAGAAATTAGAAAGTATTGTGAGGGCTATGTCAACCCTCATAAAATATTGGAACGAACTTAAATTGGAAAAAATCAAGATCATATATTATTTAGATAAGGAAAAAGACAAGAAATCCCTCAAGCCAAAAAAATAATGGAATATTAGATCATGGTAGGAACTCATAGAAGACACCCAACCTTCCTTGAAGGTAAAAATATGAATCAAAATCCCCCAAATGAAGGAAAAACACACCCTTTTTAAATGACCTTCCAAACATACCCGTGGAATAACCATTTAATATTTTCTGTTAGAGAACAACAAGGATATCAAACAAGTTTCTTAAAAGGATAAATTCAATTAAGAGGAAGTTTAAAGTTATTTATTGGATATTTCGTATTTGTTGTTTTTTTTTGTATACTTTTTCCTACTAGTTGTTATAAGTTTTTAATGATGGTATTTCATTTAGAAGTCCATAGGAATTTGTCTTTAGAATTTGTGTCTTATTTTGTATAAACTTATAGTTTTTGGATCCTTGTAAAATAAGATTTATTTTACCTATAATATAAATAAAATAAAAAATTCAAACATTTAAAAAATCCAAAATCAGGATCTAAGCATGACATTTATTGCTAGATTACAATATTTAAAACTTTTATGTATCACATATTTGGTAGATGGCAGATTTTTTTCATACAAACCTACATTTAGTGGTATATGAGTATCATGCATGACATTCAATTTACACTTGGATATACAAAGGTTGGTCTTCCCTCTACCTAGTGGCCGTGCTAATACTGGGCTCATATTGGTCTACATGTTTCACTATTATAGGTTATATATTTATGACCTTTTCACCATGTTAATATACCTATATTTCTTATACACACCTTGTTAGTTATTCATATCTTACATAATGATATATTATATGTCATTATATTGTAATGTGGCATTGATACATATTAATGGTGTAGATTAGTCTACATTTTTCTATTCTACATTGATGTTGTTAGTCATTTACATGATATGATACTATATGATTGACTATATTTTGTGGACCTTGGCCTTTATTGATGTGACACCCTTGATGTACCTTATTTGAGAAAATTTCATTGTCCCCTTATTTATGGCCTTTGGTCTTATTTTTTATAGAGTTTAATGTGCCTTATATGTGGCCTTTGGCCTTATGTGTAATTTTAGATACTAAAATTGAATATTTATAGCATCTTCTTCTTGTAAATTTGAAAAATATCAGTCAGGGATATACCCTTTTGTTCTAGAGCTCCTTGTTACCAAAAGGCATGCATTCACCATCTCACTATGCCTAAATGTTTATTTATTAGTTTAATCCATATCATTCTAATGACCTAGGTCACCTAAACTACAAAAAAGATTAAAACTTGATAAACATCATTCAATGTTAGTTTTAGATCCATATCTATTTTCTAGCCTTTTGGATAGTGCCAAACACAAAAGGACACTACTACCAATGATAGTGTCTAGATATTTATCTAGTGTCCAGTTGCCAAAATTCATCAAAAAATTTAAATGTTTTAAAACATATGGATTGACCTATTTATATTAATTAAACCTATTGTTATATATTTACAAAATATGTGGTATAAATATAATTCTAAGACTTCTCATTCTTCATCTATCAAATACTAAAAACACCTACTAAATCTCAATCAATCAACTACACAACCAATCTATTCTACCCTATTCACTCATATTTTCATATCAAACATAAGAAATTTCATATTAAAGGTCCAAAACATTCAAAAAACAACCCATGAGATATAATTGTCAAATTACAAGCTAAATCACTACATGAATATTCATATAGTATATTTCACCTTTGTGTCCACACATTCCCACACATAGGGGATAATTACATAATTATGAAGCCCTTCATTGAGTATTGGATATGTAGGTAATGCCTATTGACATATAAGACTTTGATTTTATCTCAACACCATGATCCCACTAACCCATTTTTAGCAAACTCAATCTAATGGTGAAGAGCTAGGGTTTGATCATTTGGAAAAGAGAGACTACCTATATCCTAAATCTAAATAATAAAGGTGATAGAAAACCTAGAATAGTGAATTTGGTCACATCAAGATCCAATCATTATTCCATACCAGATACTTGCATCACAACCAACCACTAACATCAATGGTAGTTTACAGATCTATTAGTAATGTCTACAACTACATAGGTATAATTTATAGAATTTGATGATTGATACAAAACACTTATCATGCATACTTATCACCTATTTCCAATCCATATCTATTTATGCAAAATAATTCGAAATAAGTATCATTTTTATTTGGTATTGTAATCAATTGAACATATTTAAAATTTAGTACTTTATATATTTAGCATATTTCAATATTATAATTAAGAATATTCATTTATCTAAATTTGTAATTAATTATCCTTCTATAGATTAGTTTATCACACTTTTTATTGAACTATTTATATATTATTAAAATTATTCCCCCATATTAATTTAGGGCTAAACATTTGGTTAACCCAACCCTTGAGTCTTCTTATTCAACCATTATTTACTCTAGGATTTCATAACTTATTTCTTAGGGATTCATAATTTATTTACAAGCTATCTCATTATATATTTTACTAAAGATAAAATGAATGGTTTTTTTTTAATATCAAACATAACATATGAGAAATAAGAGGTATATAAATAAATCCATAGATATTAAACACAAATAATTTCAAATATTACCAAGTGAAAAAAAGTAAGCATGTTTGAGTTATTTCATTGAGAAACATACTCCTCAAGGTTGTAATAGTCACCATCCCACTCCCATCACTTATTGAAAACATATGTTGGGTTCCATAGTCCATACTATTAATAACCAAAAGGGTAGGTCATCAAGTCATGGTAAACATGTTCCTCTTCCTATCAAAATAAATATGGGTACATGTGAGAAAAATATTCATTTATTTAATTGTGTTTTTTTTCAAGGTTCACAAGGATATAATAATCTCTTTTCAAACATCAATTAATGAAAACATTCCTCCATGAAAAAAAATAAAATTACCAAAGGTTCCTAAATTTCCAAATAATGTATTCATATTTCATGATAATAACTCAAAATTTCCATATTTTGATTGTGAAACCTTTCATAATATTCAAAAAGATATCATGGTTTCCTTGAATCTCCCAAAAAATGCACAATGAGAAAAACTTATCACACTTCCAAACAATGTTCAAATACCAAAGTATCCAAAGTATTAAAATGATGTATACTTACCAAATATTCTAAAACTCTTACATGATACACCATTACCAAAGTATTCCAATAAGGTACCATTACCAAGTATGCTAAAACTTTTACAGAAAAACCTCTACCAAAGGTTCTTGAATTTATAAAAGATACAACAACTTTAAGGTGAACATCAATTACCAAAAATGTTAAATGTTTCAAGTGATGCAACTATCAAACATAATTATCATAATGATGAGACGTCCATTGTTCCTATGTTCCAAATAAAAGATAAATAACACCTAATGCTTACATCTTTGTAGACTTCAATAAATCCTAGTACTTATCTTATATCTATCATGAGTATTATAGGAGATATCCAAATATAATTTTCAATTATCAAAGTACACATGTCATTTAAAAATAAACCTCTTTAAAAATGTGTATTTTAATATCCTTATCTAGAATAATTTACCATGTCATATTACCTCCATTGTTTAGACATGAAGATCCTTCAAAACATATAATTTAGTATGTACATTATTTTTAAAATTGGGATAAATATGAACACATATTATTTAAATCCTTTCATATGAGACTTATAGATTAATATTGCAATTGGTTCTATACTTTACCCAATGGCTCCTTAACTAAATTCAAGTAATTAGAAAATGTTTTATTCTCAACCTTTAATACACATAATGTGATAAAATATACAATAAAACATTTTCAAAACTTCAAACAACATGATTAAGAGTCTCTTAAGGATTATGCTATTTAATTAAAAAGGACATCATATGCATTAGCATATCGACCTTAAAATTTGGAACCATAATTCCTATTTAGTATAAGTTTAACCTTTTCACTAAAATAAATGGAATTAAATAAAAATCACACCTCATTTACCTACCTATACATGGATGTGCATAGATATTCTTGCTTCCTACTCAAATATAACAAAAAATTAAATCTATCTCCTAAAAAAGTATAAATGTTTTGTTCATGATACATATAATGGGAATTATTTAAACCTAATATAAATAGTAAGGGATGTAGGGTTAAAAGGGTAGAGATGGATTAGGGTAAAAGGGTGATAAAATATCTCTATAGTAGGTCGGTTAATTTGTAAACTCAATTAAATAATATTATGAATGTAAGTACTGAGATATGAGAAAAATAGTAAGTACAACTAATGATTGATATTGTAATATTAAAAAAATAGTGATAATTAATTGTATTACTATTCAAATTTACATATAATATGGAAAAATATGGAAATAAACTAAATCTATATTTTAGACCAGATGTCAGATTCTATAAATTCAACCAATGTAGCCTCAGATATTTGTATCTACCTCAAATGGTTGCATAAACACTTTTGTCTATCCTAGACATATGTGTCTTATATAGAATACCTATTATATCTAGATGTGAAACCTAAGATATTCTAGGTTTTATGTCACCATCACTATGGTGTGCTAAGATATGGATCATGGGATGTAGCGACTTGTCTAATAAAAAAACACTAGTTATTCATCTTCATAATGAATATGGAAACCATGGGTTCGTGGGCCCAAAATGCCGAGTTAACCTAAAAATCCTCTACTAGTGGGTACTTCCTACATATCTGATACTTATAGGAAGGACTTATACTAATGTAGTTATCACCTAATGTGTGCACAAGGGTGAAATATGTGGAAAGCAAGTATAATAGTGACCTAACTTGTAACTTAGAAAATGGGACTCATGACATGCTCCTTTAGTAATTTAGACCTATATATGTTTTATCCATATGAATTCTATGAAATGGGATAAAATGGGGAATCTTTTCACACTTGAATGCTTTATTGAATATTTTTGGTATTCTTCCTTGTGAGAGGTAAGAAGTTGCTAAGTTTGTGATAGGTGGTATAAATGAGGATTGATCTTGTATAAATACCAATCCCTTTTGGAAATATCTCACATTATATAACCTAGGATGACCATAAGGATACATTTCATTAGAAAAATTGATGAATTTAGGGTATTGAACACTTGAATTGGAATAGGACACTTGCATTAATTTAGGCATCTAATTAGGATGTAAGTGTCCAAACAAATGGAAACAAGCTTAGGTCTAGAACTTGTAAAGATAGTATATAAGTAAGTTATAAAATTTTGAGTATTATTGAAGTTTTGAGTCATCAAAATAACATTGGTTAGAATAAGAGATAATCAATGAGCATAAAGATATAATAGAGACAAGTCTTTCGGTAATGGGAAATTTCTAGAACTGAGAGGAACAACCAAGGTCTATATTTTCCAAGTGTACAAGAATAAGGTTCTATATAATTTATAAAAAGTGTCTATATTAATGACTTACCAAGTGAATATAATGAAAGAAATGTTGCATAAATATCTTGATATGACAACCTTGCAAATGTTATTCAATATAGGACCAATACTAGATGGATATATGCCATAAACACTTTTAAATTCACCAATCAAAAATCTTCCTCACCAAAAGGATTTAAAAATATAATTATTCATGGGTGGATCTTATTTTAACAATAACCATATTGATCCTATAGATAAATATTTTGTTTTAATGAAATTTTTTTGACATAACTTGGTTATACCATCAAATACGTACATCATAAAGGAAATTCAAAAAAATCATTGAGATACACAATATTATTGATTGCTTATGGTCCATGTGTCATACAAATGAAATTATTAGTCATTCCCCATAATAATCAACATGATTTCACAATTGATTCATTTTTGGCTATACCAAATGGAAGCTAAAATCGATCAAAACCATTAAGGTATTCTATTCTCTTACAAGGGAATATTAGTTCAGATACCACATGATGGTGATGGTAACTATACTAAGAAAGTAAGAAGAGAGGAGGAACATGATATGGACATTTTTAGCTCAAAATATCCCATCAAAACAAAATTGTTCTATTATATTCACACTAACCAAAATATTTCAAAATTTCTAAAAATACAAAAAAATAAATATTCCAAAAATTAAAAAAATCAAATATTCAATAAAATACAAAAATAATCAAATAATTCAAAAAATAGAAAAATATTTAGCATTCCCATGTTTATTATCTCCTTGGAATCTATTTTGTTTGATTTATTTTAATATATATCATATCATTTCATTTTTACATACACATATCTTTCACACATCTTTGAGTGTGATATATGCATACCTAAACACATGATATATGCACTTACAAATGTTGGACATTTCCACTACCAATATCATATAGGATGTTGGGGGCATATAATTATTTGATTATGATTGATATAGGTTATATATAATTAATGATAATTTATACATTATCATGTTTTAGATTACATACTAACACTTACACATGTATATATCTATGTTCATATATTTCATAGTGTACTTGATATGCTAGGTTACATAACATTTTTTATTAACACACACACACACACACACACACACACACATATAGGAACTAGTATGATATACTTATGTTAGTTTTTTGTATTTCATTTATTCAAATTATAACTTCCTTGAGTGTATTAAATTTCTTCTTATTGTATTTCTTGTGGAACATTTGAGAATGTTACTTGATTGTTGGCCCCTGTGCCATTATATGTTGATTGGGAATTTTAATATGTCATTCCTTTAAATTGTTTATAATTTGAACATTCCCCTTGTATGAAGCCTCATTGGACCCTTTTTTTGCATTACATTATGTGCTCTTGTGTGTGTGATTGATTGTTTGTTGATTTTGTATTGTTACTCTCTAGGCATTGCCATGATCCATCTCATCCATCTTAGGACTTGATGTGATCACATATTATGAGTTTCATTGATATATATACTTTTAAATGTTATACCTATATGTTACATTATTCATACATATATTATATATTTACCTTATCATTTTGAGATAAGGTACCTACTAGTTTTTATCTCCCTCACCTCAAAAGGGGGGCATGTCATAGAAGCATGACCTCCACATTTTTCATAGTTTCCAAATTTTAGTGGGGAAATGTCATAAAACCATGACCTCAAAACTTACACAATTACTCATTTTATCCATTTTTTTATTTGGGTAATGTCATTAAGACATTACCTCTACACTTTTACAATCTCTAGTTTAGTTTCATGATTCATATATATACTTGGGTCAAAATACTATACATTGTACCAATTTTAAATAGATTTGAAATGATTTTTTTCATATTTATGACACAAATACTATATCTACAAAATATTAAAAGTTCATATGCCATGACATTTCACCAAAAATTCAAAATTAAACAATTATACGATTCACTATGATGTACTATTATTGAGCCTCATCTCCTATAGTAGTTTGGTTAATTTTATAGGTTGAAGTGATTAAATAATTTAACCTCACTATATTTATAGGTTGGAGTGATTAAATCATCAAATCTCACAATATTTATAGGATGAGTTGATTAAATCACTCACCCTCACTAAATTACATATTAACACTTGAGTTGTGCAATTAAAATATAATGATCTCAATGACCATGTCATAACTCATATTTATACTATATTGGGGGAATAATAACTTCCAATATCCATCTCAAAATATCCAATGTTTAGGTATAAGTATATTATAGATCCAATGATTTATAAGAAAATATCTTTACCAAACCAAAGCATCAAGAGGTAACATGGTTACATCGACACACATGTTTACTACTTCCTTGTTCTCTTTCCTTTCAAGCATTTAAATTATTCAAAATTTGAGATTATATGCACTGGTTTATACTATAACATGCTCTTGGTTACATGTCATACACCAAAAAATCACTCAAAGTTGGTTCAAGTAAATGCAAGATGTGTTGCATAGACCCAAATCTACATTGCTTTCCTTTAAACTAGTAATTTCATCCTTATACATTACTAGATTAAAGGAAAGAATGTAGATAATAAAAATAAATATTTATAACATCTCATTATTATACATTTGATAATGATCAATCAGGGTTCAACCTTCAACTCTAGACCTCTTTGTTTCTAAAAGGCTCCTATTCTCCATCTCAATATGCATAAGTGTTTATCTCTTAGTTTGATCCATCTCATTTTGATGAACCATGTCCCCTAAACTACATATAAATCTTAAACTTTGATACGCATCATTTAATGTCAGTTTTAGATCTATACCTATTTTATAGCCTTCTAAACACTATTGACCATAAAAGGACACTACCACTTATAGTAGTGTATAGATTCTTATCTATTGTCTAGTTTTCAAAAGTAATTCAAATTACAAATGTTTTAAGACATATGAGTTAGCCTATTTGTATTAATTAAATATACCATGATATATTTCCAAAATGTGTTGTATAAATACAAGTCTAAGCCTTTTCATTCCTCATCTATAAAATACCAAGTAAACACATACTAAAGCTTAATCAATCAATTATACAACCAAGCTATTATGTGATATTCATCCCTATTTGAATATCAAGCATAGGATAAGTAATATTAAAGGTCCAAATCATTCAAAGAGTAGCCCATGAGTGATATTTGTCAAATTACAAGATATATCATTGTATATATATTCATATAGTATATTTTACTCTTATACACACACATTCCAATACACAAGGGATAAATACATAAGTTTGAGGCCCTCCTTAGAGTATTATATATATATGCAATGGCCATTAACAAAGGGGTCTTTTGAATCAACTCAATATGATGAGTGTACTAACCCATTTTTAACAACCTCATTCTAATGGTTAAACATGGTGAAAATCTAGGGTTTGATCAATTGGAAAAGAGGTAGCCTATATGTTGGAGAGTTTTCATGATGATGTCATGGTGTTGTAATGGAGATGTCTTGGTGAGTGGATGAAGTGCATTTATAGTCTATGTGATAATGACAAAGTGTGAAATGTGCTTGTTCTTGTATGCTTGAAGTATTCTTGGTTGATCTTCAGAGTTGACATGGCTAGAGATGTTTAGGGATGAGTATGGAGTATGGAGAATGTGAAATAGGTTATTAATATGTTATATATGCTTTGAGATATTGTGTACTTAAGTGGAATTCATTTGGTTGTCAATATTTTTCATCTATACACTTTAGGTCTAGTGGAAAAAAATATGAGTAGGTAAGTTGATGATGTCACCATTGTCACATGGGAATGAGTCAAGGGGAGTTGGTCTTATGGTTATGATAACATTAGTCCCTAGTTATTATGTACCAGATATCAAGTCATGGGTTGAGGTGCAGTTAAAGATATGAGGGTCTAAATTGGCTTCTTAGTTAGAATTCATTATTTTTCCATACTTAGCCAAATTTTCATATGGCCAAAAAGAGTCGAGTAAGCATGTTGATGAGGTAAACATTCACACATGTGGAGGTGTTAGGATAAAATTATCATATGGGTTTGGTCATTTTTATGCCTAATTTATTTTCATTAATTTTTAGATCATGCGATGAAATGCATAAAAATTTATACATGATCAAATTTGACCTCTCAGGTAGGTTTTTACATAGTTGGCTCTATGATATAAGATTTTGAAAAGGCACTTTAATGGAATTATATCTCACACACATGAGGTTTCAAGGAGCTATTTGTTATATGATCAAATTCTCATATGTCAGGAGATCATCTTATCCAAATTTGAGATCATACATCTAAGCGCAAAATAAGTTATTAAGGTTAAAAAATGGTTACTCAGGTAGATAAGCAAGGTTCCCATAGTCATTTTTAAAAATATTTAAATCTTGAGTAAGATCAATGGTGCATGTTGCTCAAAAAAGTTAGGAAATAGTGTGATGAGGATAGGTACATGATTTTTAATGACTAAGTAAAGGTACAAGATAAGTATCTAATAGTGAGTGGGTGTTTGTAAAAATTGATTGAATGATGAGCATTGATAGTTAAAGACTTGGTTGATCCATAGAGATCAACATAGTGCATTGAGTCAACATTTCAAGATTGTATGAGATAAGGTCAAAGTGAAAGATGTTTAACATTTGGCTTTGGTAGACTATGTGTTAAAGTTTGGACAAGAATGACGATGTGAGATAGATCCAAAGATGAGAGGACATGAGATCATAGGAAAGTTTTCAAGGTTTAACTATGATTGTTTCTATTCAAATATTTGAATTTAACATAGGGAAAAACTAGAACTCTATATTATGTACATATCTTTTGATAGAAGTCAAATTTATTGGTGCTATAAAAAATAAAGATGAAGAGGACTCCATGGTTCATATAATGAACCTAATTTTAAGATTTGAAAGTGAGAAAAATCAAATATATTAATTTTTAAAGTTTACTATGTGTTTGTGCTTTTTCTACAAGTGACCCAAGAAGGATATTTGAGCTCATTTTGATGTTGTTTTGACATATCATGATGAGTTGAATATTGGGGTGTGTTAACTTGATGAAGATAATCTATGTGGATTTTAGATGTATGATCAATCTATCTTGAGTATGAACGATGCTTAATAAGTTTATTATGTGTTTGGTAATGGTGTTCCTATATATAAGGTCTCTGTTTGAGTTGTTTGAGCAGATATAAATGTGAGATAAGATGATTATGATCATTTAAGGATGTCAAAAGGGACATAAGGAGTGGACCCATGTATTTTAAAGTCGTATTATGTTCTTGTTTTTATTGAGGGTGTGATAAATGGGTGAATATGTCTCCATGAGACCTATAAGAGCTATAAGGGCCTTATTAAAAGGTGTAACTTCTTAAGGTGGACCCATAGATGATATAGTTGACCTATGAAGATTGTATTGAGTTGTGTATTTGTTTGAGAGATGTCTTAATGGATAAGGCATTCCTAATGGCCAAGCAAGGTTTTTATTATCAATATTTCTCTATAAATAGTGAAATAAAAATGGTGATTTCTAGACTTGTGAGTGTGAGACTTGGGAGAGTTTTGAGAGAGGCTTGTGTGTGATTTGTGGAGTTAAGTAGGGTTAGAGTGCCTTGAGGATGTGTTGAAGACAAGAATATATTGAGGACTATTTATATGATTTATTGGTCATAATTTTATTGGTAGAATAGTGCACTTACTTGAGTAAGAGTGAAGGTGAAGAGTGATAAGCAGAGGTCTACCAACAGGTGTTTTAGACATCAGTTTAGAGGTGGATGAGTTCATAGGTGTTTTTTTGGTAGCTCAAAATTTAAGGTGTTTTTAGCCTCATTCCAAGGTGAAACTTGTTAAATGGTTTGATTATTATTTTAGCTCAGCTAGATAGGTGTGACATCATCTTATGAGATTGTAGTCTCACTAAATAGGGATTATAATTCCTTGATAATTTATAGATGGTCTAAATTGGTTATTATTATTATAGGATAGTATTCTAATTATAGGTTCTAGTGGGTTTTATTCTCCAATAGGGTTTCCCACGTATGTCATGTATTATATGATTGATCTTGTATTATCTATCTTGCTCATTTTTATGAATGATTGTGGTAACTGATTAAGATTTGTAAAGATAAAAATTGAAGTTGGATTATTTGGGCTCACTGATTCACTCCCCCTCTCAGTGATTGTACCTTTAACAATTGGTATCAAAGTAGGTCCTTTGGTAAAGGCTTAACAACTTGAAGGTGATCTAAGGTACAATATGGGCAGTCATCAAGGAGGTTTATCTACTAAGCAAGAAATGATGTTCAACATATCTAATTATGATTTTTGGAGTACAAGTTTGAGGACATACATTACATCCCTAGGGTTTGATGTATGGTAATCTATTCTGAATGGTTATGTTACTCTTATTACTCCTCCATCTAGTGTTATATATAAGAAGTTGTTTGAGAATAATTCCAAGGTGATGAATGTTATCACTTGTGGTCTTTCATAGATTGAATACACTAAGGTAATCCATTATACATCTGCAAAATAAAAATGGGACAAAATGAATATCTTTTTTTAAGGAGATTGAAAGGTCAAGATATCTAAGTTATAGACTCGCATAAGGTAATTTGAAAGTATTAAGATGAAGGAAGAAGATTTTATGGCATCCTTTTTGTAGAGAGTTGATGAGATTACGAACATCATCAGAGTCTTAGAAAGAATATTGAAGAGGCAACTATAGTCTAAAAGGTATAAGATATCTATCTCTCAAATTTGATCCAAAATTATTAGATATAGAATAGAGTCATGATCTTACTCAGTTGAATATGGATCAATTACATGGCACCCTTACTACATATGAGACGAGAATAAATGATGATATATCAACAAATAAGGAAGTTGTATTCAAGACATAGATAAAGCCTAAGAATATGTTCCAAGTTAATAAATCCAAAGATGATGACATATCTAACATTGATGAGGATGATCTAATTTCTTTGATTACTAAGAAATTGAACACATGATCATGGAAGTATAAGGGTAAACTACCCTTTATTTTTTTCAATTGATAAGAGATAGGACATTTTACTCATAAGCATGAGAATAAATATGATGAAGAGCATCCTGAATTCCAAGATGATGAAAAGAAGACATATAGGAAGAAAGGATTTATAAAGTTTAAAAAAAAGAAGTCCTTTAAGAACAAGAAGATTCTTTACACCAAAGAAGATTACATCTCATCAAATGAGAGTGAAGATAGTGACTCAGAATATGTTTCTGAAAATGATGGTCCTACTAAAGATAAATCTCTGTTAGTGGTTGAGGAAGGAATTTTCTCACATTATAAGGTGTCTACTTGGAGTGATTTAGATAATTATGAAGATGAGTTAGACTATGAGACTATATTAATGAATGCTCTTGATGAACTAAAGATTGAGAAGAAGATCAATAAGATGATGAAATATAAGCTCAAGGATTACGATGAATAATTTAGTGTATTTGAGGCAAGATTGAATAAAGACACCAAGGAGCATGAAGATATGATCAAGCATCTCAATTTTTAATTGGAAATTCTATCTAGAAACCTAAAAGCTAACGAATAAGAATGTTCAAGGTATGTTTCTAAAAATGAGTCTTTGAAATCTGAGTTAGATAAGACATCTAGTAAGGTGAAATCATTTTTGATATTTGAAAAGAGCTCATGTGATCTAGATAATATTCTGAGTGGTCAAAAGCATGGTAGTGATATAATTGGTCTTACATATGAATAATAATAGAATGTAACTCAAGACAAGATGGAGAATAATGTGAACCAGGACAATCATACTTTGAAGACAAATCATTAGATAATGAATGAATGTGTTTTAAAAGTAAAGATAAATCAAATCAAAAAGATAAATACCATGAGGTATGAAATATTCAATGGTTACTATTATACATATAATCAATTTAGTCATAGGGCTAGAGAGTGAAAGAGACCTATTAGAAATGAATTTGTATGGGACTATGATGGGGGGGCATCAGTCAAAAGGTGTGAAAAAAATCAAGTTCTTTAGTCTTGATATGGGACACTTTGTAAACCATTGTCCACATAAGAATATATAAGGTGAGTCTTCTTAAAAAAGAGGAGGTTTTTTTATTTATCGTGAAATAGGACACATTTCAAATTTTTCTCCAAATAAGGTAAGGCAAGATACATTTATTACAAAAGGTATGGTGTGCTACAATTATGAATAGAGAGGTCACATTGTTAGATTCTAAAATCAAAGGTATATAATTCATAATAGGTTTAATCAAGGTCCTAAAGTGAAAGGAAGAAGGCATGTTAACACATAGAAGCTAAAGGAGAAAAGTATGAGTCATGATGAGGCTACAAGCCTAAGTAATCTGTTCACTATGGTGGAGAAT
The DNA here is from genome assembly GCA_037957365.1 of Torreya grandis. NCBI lineage: Eukaryota > Viridiplantae > Streptophyta > Pinopsida > Cupressales > Taxaceae > Torreya > Torreya grandis. The sequence goes on along the minus strand of JARHVA010009062.1, from coordinate 35,330 downwards.
GATTCAGAAGTTAAAGAGTTCTAAGGATCTCATTTTTTTTTGATGTTGAGAATGAAAAGATAAAGCTCAAAGAAAATACCAAGGTGTTGGTTGAAGCTAGTTTTGAGGTATGTATGGATCCAAGTGAACATCTTGCTATTATTGAACAAGTGCCTAGTGATGAGGATCCAAGCTTCAAAGAAGATTATTTAGATGAAAAGGTATGACATGAATCTATGTTGTCTCCATGTATTGATAATACAATCATAAAATAAAAGGAGAATGTTGTAATAGTTGAGTAAGTTGTTTCTCTAAAGCTAAAGAAGAAGAAGAAGAAGAAGGAAAAAAAAGAAGAAATATAAGTATCAATTCAGAAAGGAGGAAAAGGAATATGAGGAGTTGTTTTTTTTAATATCTTTGAGGTATAGAGGGTGTCTCTATCTATGCTTCTTAATAGAATCCTTTCAAGTGGAGAAGTAAGTATTATTGTGGTATGTTTCAGTTGGAACAGTCTACAAGGTCCAATTGACGGTTCCCAGATGGAAAGGAGGATTTATGATTTTTCAAGATAATATTTTTTCATATAAAGTTATGTTGACCTTATTATAACATGTTCTAGGTGGTTTTATGATCTGAAGGTATGTTGAAGTTAAATTGAATATTTTTGTTTGCTCTTGGGTTTTTTAGTTTATGCTTATGAGTATGTAAGTCCTAAAATGGGTTATAGTAAATCAAGGTTACCAGAGGTGTGAAGGATCATATTTTGGTCTATAAGTGTGTGATGGGTATCTCCAGGTGTGTAATAAGTTTTAGATATGTGTGTTGACCAAAAGGAGGTTTGTTGACCCTATTTTTGTTTTGAGATTCTAGGTTTTTAGGTTATCTTAGAAAAGTGGTTTACCTTGTGAATTGAGTTCTAAAGATTATTAATATTTTGAATAGGCCAAATGGGTGGTAAAATTATCCTTCATATATAATTAAAGGTTTATGGTTCTCAAATTATTAAAGTTTTTATCAATATGAAGGGTTAATTAGCTAGTAGGTTTATGAAGGAAGTATGTTACAAAGGATGAATATGGTGATGAAAATTGGTGTAATTAAGGGGGAATATGAGAGTGATCTAGATATGAATTTTTAGGTCCTAAATATGTGTCTACGAAAAATTGTGGGATCTACAAGTTTTAGGTAGGGCTACAATGAGGCTTGACAGGCCTAGTTCAAAGAAGAGTGATTTTTGCTCAGTTTATCCAAAATAGAAATGTATGTTTTTTTAAATAAGAGTTATCAAATTTTTTGAGATAATTTTTCCTAATTTTTTAGTGGCATGAAGTTCTATTGGTGGTTCTTATGGTGGTTTGATAGAGAAGGCTAATAAGCCTATTTATTGGTTCTTAATGATGTGTGGACATCTTAATATGTTCAATATATTTAATTCCTTAGAAATATAAGGGGGGGTCCCTCTCAAATGTTTATTGGTGATTTAAATCATATTTTAGTTCTTTTGTGCATTCTTTCTTCATTGGTTGTTATGCTTCTTTGAATAGAATGATGGCATGGAGCAAAAGGATGTTATCAAGGAAAGTTAAAGTAGGCTAAAGGTAAGGAGGAGATTATATCATATTTATAAGTTGATAATTTATTATTTGATATTATTTTTAGGTCCTAAATATTATTTTTTGCCAAATTAGTTATTGTGTCAAAGGGGGAGAAAGTTCTTGATGTGGAAGTGCTTGAAGAGAGAGAAGGTGAGTTGTATATTTCTATATATGATGGTTTTTGACATTAATGACAAAGGGGGAGATTGTTGGAGAGTTGTCATGATGATTTAATTATGTTGTCATGGAGATATCTTAGTGAGTGGATGAAGTGTCTTGATAGTCTATGTGATAATGACAAAGTGTGCAATGTGCTTGTTCTTGTATGTTTGAAGTATGCTTGGTTGATCTTTAGAGTTCACATGGATAGAGATGTTCAAGGATTAGTATGGAGTATGGAGAATGTGAAATAAGTTCCTAATATGTTATCTATTATTTGATATATTATTTACTTAAGTGTAATTCATTTGATTTTCCATAGTTTTCATCTAGACACTTTGGGTCTAGTGGTAGAAAATCAGAGTAGGTAGTTTGATGATGTCACAATTGCCACATGGGAATGAGTCAAGGGGAGTCAGTAATATGGTTGTGATCACATTAGTCCCTAGTATTTATATGATATATCTCAATTCATGCATCGAAGCATGATCAAAAATATTATGGTAAAAAGTTGTCTTCTCAATTAGAATTCATTATTTTCTCATACTTAGACAAATTTGCATATGGCCAGAAAGAGCTAAGTAAGCATGTTGATGAGGTTAGTATTCTCACACATTGATGTGTTAGGACAAAATTATCATGTGTTAATTTTTTTTCCTAGTTTATTTGCACTAATTTTCAAATCATGCAACGAATCACATTAAAAGTTATGCATGCTCAAAATTGGCCTCTCAGGTAGGTTTTGACATAGTTAGCTCTATGACAAAAGATTTTGAGTAGGCATTTTAATGGAATTATATCTTGCACGTGTAAGGATTCTAGGAATGTTTATTATATGGTTGGATTATCCTATGTGAGGATATCATCTAGTCCAAATTTAAGATCATAAATATATGATTAGAAGAGGTTATTAAGGTTTAAAAATGGCTACTCTGATAGATAAGCAAGGTTCCCATAGTCATTTTTGAAATACTTAAAGATCACGCAATATCGACAGTGCACAATGTTCTAAGAAGTTAGGAATTAGAGAGATGAATATAAGTTCATGATGTTTAACAACTAAGAAAAGTTACAAGATAAAGATACAACAATTATGGGGTGTTCATACAAATTTTTTGAATGGTGAGCATTGATAGTTAAAGACCTAGTTGATCTACAAAGATCGACAGAGCGCATTGAGTCCACATTTCAAGATTACATGAGATACGGTCAAAGTGACTAATGTTTAATGTTTAACTTTGGAAGACTATGTATTAAATTTTGGACAAGATCGATGGTGTGAGATAGATCCAAAGGTGAGAGGACACAATATGCAAGAAAAGTTTCTAAGGTTTAACTGTGCCTATTGCTATGCAAATATTTGAATTTAACATAGGAAGAAACTAGAGATCTATATTTTTCCATATCTTTTGATAGATTTGAATTTTTTGGTGCTGTAAAAATCAAATGTGAAGAGTACTCCATGGTGGATCTAATGAACCTAATTTGAAGATATGAAAGTGAGTACAGTCATGGATATTAATGTTTAAAGATGATTTTGTGTTCATGCTTATTCTACAAGTGACCCAAAAAGGATATTTGAGCTTGTTTTGATGTTATTTCAATTTAGCATGATGAATTAGATATGGGGGAGTGTTTTAGACTCAATTAGGATGCTTTATATGGATTTTGGATGTATAATCAATCTATCTTTAATATGAATAATGTTTAAGAGGTTTAGTGTGTGTTTGGTAATGGTGTTCCTATGTATACGGTCTCTATTTGAGTTGTTTGAGCATATGCATAGGTGAGATAAGATGACTATGATCATTTGAAGATGTTTAAGGGGGCATAAGGAGTGGACCCATGTATTTGAAAGTGGTCCTATGTTATTGTTTTTCTTGAGGGTGTGCTAAATGGGTGAATAGGTCTCCATGAGACCTACAAGAGATAAAAGGGCCTTATTAAAAGGTACAGTTTCTTAAGGGTGACCCATAGATGCTATGGCCAATAAATGAAGGTTGTATTGATCCATGTATTCATGTGAGATATTTCTTAAGGGATAAGGCATGCCTGATGGCTGACTAAGGTTTTTATTATTAATATTGCTCTATACATAGTGAAATCAAAGATGGTGATTTATAGACTTGTGAGTGTGAGACTTGGGAGAGTTTTGAGAGAGGCTTGTGTGTGATTTATGAAGAAAAGGAGGGGTAGAGTGATTTGAGGATGTGTTTAAGAGTAGAATATATTCAAGACTATTTATATGACTTGTTGGTCACAATTTTATTGGTAGAATAGTGCATATTTTTTTTGAGTGTGAGTGAAGGTAAAGAGTGATAAGCAGAGGTACATCATCAAGTATTGTAGACATCAGTTCATAAGTGGATGATTTTATAGGTTTTTTATGGTAGCACAACATCTAAGGTATTTATATCCTCCTTGCAAGGTGAAACTTTCTAAATGGTATGGTTGTTATTATAACTCAGCTAGACAAGTGTGGCAACACCTTGTAGGATTGTAGTCACACTAAATAGGGATTGTAGTTCTTTGATCATTTGTAGATGGTCTGAATTGGTTCTTGTTATTATAGGATAGTATTCCAATTTTAGGTTCAAGTGGATTTTATTCCTTAAGAGGGTTTCCCATGTATGTCATGTGTTATGTGATTGATCTTGCATTATCTCTCTTGCTTATTTCTATGAATTATATATATGCTTCATGAATGCTTGTGGTAACTAATTAAGTGTTTGTAAAGATTATAATAGAAGTTAGATTATTTTTTCTCACTAATTCACCTCCCCTCTCAGTGATTATACCTCTAACATTGTATACCAAATCTAAATATATCAAAATAAAGGCAACATAAAACACATAAAAATGAATTTGGTTGCATCATGATCTACTAATTATTTTTTACCAAACACCTACATCACAACCAAAAATTATCATAATCTAATGGTAATGTATAAATTTAATGGTGGTGTCCATAAATGACTATATAAGTACAATTTCCATAGTTTGATGACTAATCTAGAACATTGATCCTGCATACTTCTCACCTATTTCTAGTCAAGATCTATTTATTCAAAATATATCTAGCTAAGTATAAATTTTGTTTAGTATTACAATTGATTAAATGCATTTTTAATTTATTACTTTATATATTTATCTATATCAATATTATAATTCAAAATATCAATTTATTTGAGTTTACAATTAATTGGCCTGCTAAATATTAGTTTATCACCCTTATTCTTAAAATATTTATATATTCTTAACCCTATCTCCCCCATAATAATTTAGGGTTAAATAGTAACACTAAAATTAGAGATTTTTTTACTTGTTGAGATTTCTAACATTTAGTGGTGCCATGATATATATCATGCAATTTTACTTTTTAGTCTTAGGACATAGTGTCTAAATCCATTGTGATCCCAAAACTACATTACAACCTTATAAAGATAAAACAACATGTATTATTTCAAATTATAACCTATTACTAAAATTTAGACATTGAAAAATTTTACCTTAAAAAGTAAGGCCATGCCATTAGTTATCACAAATTCAAACCTCGAACAAGGATATATAACAATTTGATTGTTTTGCTATCTAAGGATCAATGAAGTTCTGTTTGTTTCTAGAATCAATGAGGATTATGAAGGGATGGTTTTTAAAGTATCACTTAATTTCATTATATGAGGAGTGGTAATGTTAGATAATGCATGAATCAAAATATATAGTGTGGTTTCCTCCTTGATATCATGTTATTATTCCTTTTATTTCTTTGGGGTTTCTAGTGCATCTTCCCATTCATCAAATTCTAGGTGTGACTATACATAAATTTGGTATATTTTTTTATTCACCTATTGGTGGAATAATGTGAATTTATCATTGAAGTTATAACATAATCCCTTTTCCCATTGGGCTCACTTATTATCTTCTATAAGGAATTTGATGGGTGTATTTATTTGGTTTTGAAATGTTTGTAAGTATGGTGGCATGGAATTACTTAATAGTTGGGATTTGAAAAACTTATGTTAGGTTGTGCTATTATATTTAGCCTATTTAGATTAAAAAATGGATATCATCATATCTCAATGTTTGAAAATTTTATTCTTAGCTATAATATCCTCTTTTATACCACTAAATAATTATTTTGAAGAAGTCATCTATCAATACTTCCCTTTTATTGGTGTATTTTTAAATTCCATCAGATATTCCCAAACAAAACCAGTCTTCCACAAAAAATTTAGTGCTCTTGTGAATTGTTCATATGAACTAAGGACAAATAAAACCAATATCACTTCACAAAATTATGACTATGATAAAAAACCATTATATTTTTCATACTATTGAAACCACTAGACATCTTATTTTTGTTTAACCTATTTAATTTAATAATATTTAAACTAATGTAATTAAAATGTTGAAATATAAATGTTGATATATAATAATATGATATTAGAATATAGTCAAATATAATATGCTTCAAAATTTATAGAAATCAAAAACTTTTTAAAAATAGTAAATGAGTTTAATGATGTGAAAACCTTTGTAAAACTGATCAAATGCTCATTGTAGATGCTTAATGTAATTTGAAATTGTGTAAAATGACCTACAAATAGATTTGTACTAGTAAAAAGTAATTTTTAGTATGTTAGGATAATTATGTGGGAGGTGGACAGAGGCACACTATGGAATTATTTATTGACTATGGCCTCATCCTAGTTGAATGTGTGCCTAATTAATTGATCTAGGTCTACATATTTACCTAATAGGTTTGAATAATGAACCTTGTGTTTTGTGTTGGCATGTAGAAGAACTATAAAATATGAAACCCTGGTCCTAAACATATAATAGGCAACAATTAGATAATAAAGGGAAATAAAAATGGGTTAGTGAGGATGTACAAGCTAGCCTTACAAACCCATTTTAATTGAGCAATGCCCACATAGCCCAAATGGGCCTCAATCTAATGTACTTCTCTCTCCTAGGGTGATTGTGTGATATGTGATTATATAATTATAATGGATATAAATATAGTATTTATTGAAATGATTAACAATAATGCCATTTAATTATAATAAAAAATAATCTAACCTATCTTAAGACTATTAGAATGTTGTAGAATTGAAATTAGAATAAGTAGTGTTCTTTTCATTAGTGTGCAATATATTTTCTATAGAAATCTAATGGGGGAATAATGAGAGACAATGATGTTATTTTATAGGATAATATTTGGAATAATTTCACTTAATAAATTTAGCATACACACAGGGGAAGCATTGTGAAACATATCAATTTAAAAAAATGACCATTGGATCATGGGGGAAAGGCTAAATTAGGAGACATGATTACAGTGTGACACTGTTTGACTAATGTAGACTTACTCAAGAAGACCATAGATTATTGAGATAGGTTTGATAGGAACTTGTACACTGAATAGGGATGATTGCATCTAAAATAGGGATGTCTATATGATATTTTTAGTGATGACAAGATAATGAAGGCTCTCTTATATATTGTGAGTTATTAAAATGGCTAATATACCAAGTAAGGGTAAGGATGTCAATATTATACATTATCATGTACTTATTTATCAAAATTATGTGGCTAAATTTCCACCCACTTTATTATAGTGATTCAAAAAGTGAAATTAATAAATGTGGATGTTAATATTGATTTTAAAAGATGCTTTAGTGCAAAAACCTATAAAAATGCAACTAAAAGTAATATTTTGAAATTTGATATTTTAATTTGAAAAGAGAGTAAGGAAAGTATACTCTTAAAAAGAGTATCCAATCTAATTAACCTATAGCTATATATGGAAAAGTGCATGCTCCTTATTAGGACATTTATAGAAGTGATGAATTATGGTGAATTAAGAGTGATCAAGTCTCAATTTGAAAACCATTGAATAGTCTTGAGTTTGAAAGATTGTATGCTCCCAATCTCATTATATGTGTGTGTGTGTGTGTGTGTGTGTGTGTGTGTGTGTGTCATTCCTTTAAATTATTTAGAATTTGAGCATGCCCCTTGTATAAATTCTCCTTGGACCCTTATTTTTCATTACATTATGTGCTTTTGTGTGTGTGCTTGATTATTTTTTGAGTTTGTATTGTTACTCTATAGACATTATCACGATCCATATCATGCATCTTAGGACTTGATGTCATCACATACTATGATTTTCATTGATATATCTACTTTGACATGTTATCCCTATATGTTACAAGTTTCATACATATATTATATAGTTACCTTATACTTTTAAGATAAGGTACCTACTATTTTATATCTCCGTCACCTCATAAAGGGGGTATATCAGTGGGGGCATGTCATAGAAGCATAACCTCCACATTTTTCACAATTTCCAAATTTTAGTGGGGACATGTCATAAAATAATGACATCCACACTAATACACTTACTCAGTTTATCCATTTTTTTAGTGGGGGAATGTCATAAAGACATTACCTCTATACTTTCACAATCTCCAGTTCATTTTCATGATTCAGATATACACTTAGGTCAAAATCCTATATATGACACTAGTTTTAAATAGATTTGAAATGTTTTTTTTATATTTATGACATAGATACTCTATATAAAACATATTACAAGTGCCTATGCCATTATATTGCACCAAAAATTCAAAATTAAATAATTATACTATTCACTATGATGCATCAATTACACTATGATGTACTATTTTTGAGCCTTGTCTCTTATAGTAGTTTGGTTAATTTTATAGGTTAAAGTGATTAAATAATTTAACCTAAATATATTTATAGGTTGGAGTGATTAAATCATCAAATATCGCAATATTTATAGGATGAGTTGATTAAATCACTCACCCTTACTAAATTACATATTCAAACTTGAGTTGTGTAATTAAAATGTAATGATCTCGATGGCCATGTCATAACTCATACTTACACTATATTGGGGGATTATTAACTTCCAATATCCATATTAAATCTCCAATGTTTAGGTCTAAATATATTATAATGCCAATGATTCATAATAAAGCATCTTTATCAATTCAAAGCATTACAAGGTAGCATGGTTGCATAGATACACATGTGTACTAATTCCTTAATCTCTTTCCTTTTGAGCATTTTAATTATTTCACATTTTAGATTTTATGCACTCATTTACACTATAACATGCTCTTGGTTACATGTCATACACTATAAAATCACTCAAAGTTGGTTCAAATAAAGGCAAAGTATGTTGCACATACTCAGATCTAAATTTATTTCCTTTAAAATAGTAATTTCATCTTTATGCATTACTAGGTTAAAGGGGGGAATGTAGATAATAAAAATAAACATTTATAACATCTCAGTATTGTACATTTGATCAGGATCAATTAGGGATGTACCCTTAAATTATAGACCTTTTATTATTTATTTTCTCATATTTACCATCTCCATATGCATAAGTGTTTATCTCTTAGTCTGATCCATCTAATTTTGATGAACCATGTCCCCTAAAATTCATAGAAATATTAAAACTTGATAAGCATAATTCACTATTAGTTTCAGATCTATAACTATTTTATAGCCTTTTGAGCACTATTGGCTATAAAGGGACACTACCACTTATAGTAGTGTCTATATTCTTATATAGTGTCCAATTTACAAAAGTAATTAAATTTACAAATGTTTCAAGACCTATGAGTTGGCCTATTTTTATTAATTAAATCTACCATTAGATATTTCCAAAGGGTGTGGTATAAATACAAGTCTAAGGCTTCTCATTCCTCATATAGAAAATACTAAGTAAACACATACTAAATCTCAATCAATCTATTGTAAAACCAATCTATTCTACAATATTCATCCCTATTTACATATCAATTATAGGAGAAACCATATTAAAGGTTTGAAGCATTCAAAGAGTATCCCATAAGTGATATTTGTCAAATTATAAGATAGATCATTGTATACATATTCATATAGTATATTTCACCCTTGTGCACAAACATTACCATACATAAAGGATAATTACATAAGTTTGATTCCCTCCTTGGAGTATTATATATGTAGGCAACACCCATTGACAAAGGGGTCATTTGGATTAGCTCAATACTATGAGTACACTAACCCATTTTTAGCAACCTAATTCTAATGGTGAAGAGATAGGGTTTGATCAATTAGAAAAGAGATAGCCTATATACCAAATCTAAAGTTATCAAAATAAAGGTAACATAAAACTTATAAAAATGAATTTGGTTGCATCATGATATAGTAATTATTTTTACTAGATACCTACTTCACAACCAAAAACTGGTGTCCACAACTATAGAATTACAATTTACATCATCTAATGACTAATTTATAACACTAATCCTACATGCTTTTCACCTATTTCTAGTCCAAATCTATTTATTCAAAAATAAATCTAGCTAAGTATAATTTCTATTTAGTATTACAATTGATTAAACATATTTTTAATTTAATACTTTATATATTTAGCATATATGAATATTATAATTCATAATATTCATTTATTTGAGTTTTCAATTAATTAAACTGATAAATATTAGTTTATCACCCTTATTCTTTAACTATTTATATATTCTTAACTCTATCTCTCCCATATCAATTTAGGGTTAAAAAGTAACACTAACACTAGAGCTTGTTGTACTTGTTGAGATTCCTAACATTGAGTGGTTCCATGATTTATATCATGCACTTTTAAATTTTAGTCTTAGGACATAGTGTCCAAATCCATTGTGATCCCAAAATTACATTGCAACCCTCTAAAGATAGAACACCATGTATGATTTTAAATTATAACCCATTACTAAAATTTAGACATTGTAGAATTTTACCTTACAAGGTAAGGTCATGCCATTAGATATCACAAATTAAAAACTTGAACAAGGATACATAATAATTTGATTGTTTTTCTATCTAAGAATCAATGAAGTTCTGTGTGTTTCTAGAATCAATGAAGATTGTGAAGGGATGCTTTTTTAAAGTATCACTTAATATTCATTATATGAAGAGTGGAAATGTTATCTAATGCTTACATCAAAATCTATAGTTTAGTGTCCCCCTAAATATAATGATATTATCCTTTTTATTCCTTTGGAGTTTCTAGTGCATCTTCCCATTCATCAAATTCTATGGGTGACTATACATAAATTATGTATAGTTTTTGATTCACCTATTAGTGGACCAATGTGAATTTATCATTGAAGTTATAACATAATCCATTTTCCCATTGGGCTCACATATTATCCTCTATTAGGAATTTTACAGATGTATTTATTTGGTTTTGAAATTTTAATAATTGTGGTGGCATGTAATTCTTTAATGGTTGGTATTTGAAAGACTTGTGCTAGGCTATGAAATTATATTTAGCTTATTTAGATAACCAAATGTATATCATCATATCTCAATGTTTTAAAATTTTATTCTTATCTCTAATATCCTATTTTGTACCACTAAACTATTTTTTTTAAGAAGTCATCTATCAAGCCTTCCCTTTTATTGGTGGATTTTTTAATTCCATCAAATATTCCCAAACATAACTAATCTTCCAAAAAAAATTATGTTTTCTTGTGAAATTTTCATATCCACTAAGGACAAATAAAACCAATAAAACTTCACAAAATTATGATTATGACAAAATACCATTATATTTTTCATACCATTGAAACCATTAGACATCTTTCTATTTAACCTCTTAATTTAATAATATTTAAACTAATGTAATTAAACTTTTGAAATATAAATGTTGATATCTATTAATAAGATATTAAAATATAGTCAAATATAACATGATTCAAAATTTATAGAAACCAAAAACTTTTTAAAAATATTAAATGATCCTAAGAATGTGAAATCCTTCCTAAAACTTATCAAATGTTCACTATGGATGCTTAATGTAATTTGAAATTGTGTAAAATGACGTACAAATAGATTTATACTAGTAAAAATTAATTTTTGGTTTGCTAGGATAATTCCATGGGAGGTGGATAGGGGCACACTATGGATTATTTATTGATTATGGCCTCATCTGAATGTGCACCTATTTTATTGATTTAGGTCTATGCATCTGCCGAATAGGTTAGAATAATGAATATTATGTTTTGTGTTGGCATGTGAAAGACCTACAAAAGATGAAACCCTAGTCCTACACATGTACTAGACAATAATTAGATAATAAATGGAAATAAAATTGGGTTAGTGAGGATGGACGAGCTAGCCTTAAAACCCCCTTTTAACTGAGCACTACCTACATAGCCTAGATGGGCCTCACGCCAAAGTAATTCTCTATCCTAGGGTGATTGTGTGATATGTTATTATATAATTAAAATGAATATAAATATAATATTGATTGAAATTATTAACAAATATGCCCTTGCCTTGTAATAAAAAATATTTTAACTTAGCTTAGGACTATTAGAATGTTGTAGAATTGAAATTGGAATAATTAGTGTTCTTTTTATTAATGTGCAATATATTTTTTAGAGAGATCTAATGAGTGGAAAAAATGTTATTTTATAGGATAATATTTTGAATAATTTCACTAACTAAATTTATCATACACATAGGGGACCCATTGTAAAACACATCAATTTGAAAAAGTGACCATTGGAGCATGGGGGACAAGGCTACATTAGGAGACATGGTTGTAGTGTGACCCTATTTAACTAGTGAAAACTTATCCAAGAAGACCAGAGACCATTAAGATAGGTTTGACAAAAGCCTATACATTGACTAGGGATGAATGTAGCTAAAATATAGATGTCTATATGATATTTATAATGATTAAAACATAATGAAGGATATATTATATATTGTGTGTTATTAAAATGGATAATAGACTAAGGATAAGGATGTCAAGATTAAACATTATCACGCACTTAGTGAAAAAATTTATGTGGCTACATTTCTTCCCACTTTATTATATTTATTCACAAAGTGAAATTAATATATTTGGATGGTAATATTGATTTTGAAAGATGATTTAATGCAAAAACCCAAAAAAAGAACCACTAAAAGTAATATTTTACTCATATTAAACATTGAAATTTTGAGATTTGATGTTTTAATTTGAAAAGAGAGTAAGGAAAGTATACTCCTAAAAAGAGTATC
>JARHVA010009062.1:5000-17500 GCA_037957365.1 Torreya grandis | reverse complement strand
TTCTTAGTCTAGTCCTTGAAGGCCTTATTCCCCTCATAGGACATGATAGTAGCCTCCCTAATAAAGTCCCATATAATAGTGATTTTTATGTCATGAATTATCAGCTTGAATTTATTCCATGTAGCTATAAAATCTTGGGCCACATCAAAGTTGTGCTCAGTGATTCTCACCATGAACTCTATGAGACCCCTACATTTAAGTTTTTTACAAACTTTTTTCCCCTGCACTTCCATGTATGAGATTGGATCAAGCCTTTCTCTATCTCCTCCTATTGATGTAGTGACAATAAAATTGAGGCAAGTAGGTGGATGGTTTTGGAGAGAGAAAGTTTGAAAAATGTGAATGGTGCTTTGGAATCCTATAGTTATCACCCTATAACAATCACACTTCCTCATATGATCATAATTACAAATCATCATATTTAAAATCCACCCCTTAAATGTAATATTACACATGTGTGGTGACAAGATGTCCTATTAAAATATTAGTACTTTCATCCCAAAAGGATTTAAGTATGTTATTAGGGACATTTCCTCCTTTGTGTTAGCTAGTTAAAAGGTGGAGTTATACTCTAATGCTGGTAAGTTGATCCACTACCCTATTTCATTCTTGATAAGTATGCATAATATGAAGATGTGTCATGCCACTCAAAAGTTTCTTAGCATCATCCATGATGTCTTTGATAGTATGAGAGGGGGTTATTTTCCCTTATAGATAATTTAGGATGTTTAATGAATCACCCTCCATGATGATACTTTTTAGTTTGAGTCTGAAAGCCAATTGAATGGCCTAGAAGGCCACCTTGGCCTCTGTAAGGTGATTTGTTTGGGTTCCCAAAAGTCCCACATAAGTGGCTAACATATCTCATTTTGAGTTCCTTATGACTCCTCCCCCACATATAGGGCTTAGGTTTCCTTTAGATGCACCATTAAAGTTTAATTTCACCCAAAATTTTAGTGGTGCCATCCATTTTGTATGTTTGAGAATAAGAGATTTTAAGGGGGAGCTTAAGTGTTAGACTATGTCTTAGTTGCTAAAAATCTATAGTGATGAAGGAGATCCAAGATATTTGTTTTTGGGGGAAAAGCTTACCAATTTTCAAAAATGTCTTAGTAGAGATGAAAGAAAACCCCTTTAGGCTAGTGACTTTTATTTAAAAAAATATCATCATTGTGGACTTTATAGACACACCAAAACCAATGTGGAAGAGCTAGGTGTCATAGGAATTATAGAGATGGGAGATTATAGGGAGGTTTCCATTACATTATGAGGTCAAGGACCTTATTCAATTTGACCCATGTTAAGTTGAATTTATTTAGTTACTAGTTAAATAGTGATGAGCTAAAAGAACACTCTAAGAATAGGTGATGGATCAAATATTTCACATTTAGGCATATTGGGGATTATCAGTCCCCTTTTATCCAAATTATCCACGTTTAAAATTTTATCCTATGTCACTAGCCAAAAGAAAAAGTTTACTTTAGGATTCAACTGCTTAACCCGAAGATTTTTCCAAAAATTCCATTCACTTTCTAGATTAATATTGGTGGCATGTCTTGAGGCCAATGAGTGTGAATCATTATCTTCAATAGCCTAAATAAAGTGGTCTTCCTTCTAAAATCTAGGGATATGGATATGACTCATTGAAGTGTCAAGGGAATAAATAACCAATGATTCTTTGACTAAGGGTTTTTCACAAGGGAGTATTTTCTAGCTTTTTACACCTTCATTCATCACCTATTAATCTTTGATTTTTTATCCCCATCTTTACTTGAGGTCTTTATACTAACCATCCCAAATCTATTGTGAGGATAAAGGAGTGGAGGATAACTAGATATCTTCCTAGAAGTGAATTGTCTCACCGCTGCCAATTTTCTATATGATGCCTTTCTTTAAGAGATATTTGTAGTTGGTGATAGATTTCTAAAAGGTGGACCCATCCACAAGGTCTTTTTCCCATAGTAAATTATCCACTTCCACTCTTATGTATTTATCTTTGATAATTCTTGCGCATTCATTATTTTCCTTCATAAGTCTCCAACCCATTTTTGCCAATAGGAATCTGTTCATAAATTTTATGATTCTTAGGCTAAGGCCTCCATTTACCTTAGGAAGATAATATTTTTCCCACATGATGAGATTATATTTGAATATTTATTCAGTTCCCCTCCATAAGAATATTTTTTTTAACTTATTCAATTTTAGTGGCTACTTTGGAAGGCATTATGAAAATAGACATTTGGTAAACAAGAATACTCTAGATTGAGGATTTGAGTAGTTTGTATTCCCTTACCTAAGTAAGAAGTTGACCATTCCATACCATTAGTTTTATTTTAATATGGTCAATGAGATGGTTTTAAAGCTTTGAATCCATTTTTCCTTCAAATATCAAAATGCCTAAATGACTTACCACTAGATTACCCACTTGACAATCCAAGATTTTGGAAATTCTTTTTTACTGAAAGAGAGGAGTATTAATGAAAAATAAAGAGCTCTTTTAAAAATTAATACACTGATTAGAGACATTTTCATAAATTTTTAGGATGAGTTTTAGTTGATTTGCTTCCTCTATAGAGGATTCACCTAGGATGATGGTGTTGTTAGTGAACTATTCATACATGATAGGTTTTGTATTTAGAGCCACTAATTCCTTTGATTAGTCCATGAGAGTGGTATTTCAATAGACTCTTGCCCAATGTTTTTGCTAGAATGATAAAGAGGTAAGGAGAGAGGAGGTCACTTTGCCTTAGTCCTCTTTAATTAGGGAAGAAACCTTTTGGAACACCATTTATGATAACATAAAATTTAGGAATGGAAATGTAGTTCTAGATGATCTTCCTGGTGTCTTTATTTGATCCCAACCTTTTTAGAATCTGCATGAGGAATCACTAGGAGCCCTGATCATAGGATTTTGACATATCCAACTTAAGTAACATTCGATACCTTAAGGATATATAGATGGAATGAATGACCTCAAGAACTTGGATGTCATCTATAATTTGTCTACCAGCCATAATGCCCCTTATTGCTCCCCTATGGCTTTATCTAGAAGATGTTGTATACCTTTTAACAAGATAGAGGAGAAAATTTTGTACATGGTGTTGTAAGGACTAATGGGTTAGAAATCCTAAAGATTCATATCACCTTGATTTTTTGGAATTTGTATAAGGAAAGTGTTATTGATTTCCTTAAGAATAGATTTTGATTGGAAAAATTCTCTAGTAGATGCCTTTACCTCTAAATAGCCAATGTCTCAATTTTTTTTCAAAGAAGAGTGGGGGGAACCCATTGGGTCTTGATGCTTTGGATCCCTCCATTGAAAATACTACACATTTTATCTCCTCATCAGAAGGAATCTTGGTGAAGGAGACATTGTTAGCATCTGAAAAGGATTTATAAAAGTTATTGAGAGTTGTAGTTACTAGATTATCATCTGGTAAATTTTCTTCCAAGACGATAATTAAAAAATAATAATTGTATGGTGGGAGATATCATATTCATCTCTACTGATAGCCCCATTTTACATTTGTAATTAAGATATTCTATTGATGTTCGTATGTCTTGTTTTAGAGTGATGGAATAACTTGGTATTCCTATCACCCTCCTTCAATCACGAACATCTAGACATCTATCTCCAAAAGGCTTTCTCTTTTACTTCAAGGTGATGAAATTTATAAAAAAAATATTTTTCCCTAAAAATTGTGAGATCATTATAATTTATCAAAACATAGAGATCTTAAATAACCAAAAGTTTCACTTCAAGAGCCTTTTTCTACTACAAAATCCTTGAAGACTTCCTTATTCCATACTTTTAACTTCATTTTGAGGAAATTGAGCTTTATAGTAAGAATAAACATAGCAGAGCCTGAGAAGGGTTCTTTTCACTAATATTTTAGGGACTCCATGAGATTAGGATGAAGAATCCACATGATTTCAAACCTAAAGGGATAAAATTTGGGTTTTGAAATTTTATCACCTTCAAAAACCAAAGGATTATGATCAAACCTAATTCTTGGTAGGGAAGAAAGCCTATTGGATAAATGGATGTCCTAGTTTAAGGAAATCAAAACTCTATCAAAGTAGACCTAGATTAAGTTTTATCCTAATATTCTTTTGAACCACGTAAAAGGATTACCATTTAGGTCCACATCCAATAATCCTAGATTTTTAATAAAGTCATTAAAATACAACATGTTGTCAACAAAGTCTAAATGACCCCATTTTTTCCCTAGGAGTGAGGGGGGTGTTGAAGTCCCAAGAAAAATCTAGTTCTAATTTATACAGGTTTTTTAAAATTTTAGCATGTTTTTCCAAAGAAGGTTTTTGGTAGATTTAACATTTGGGGTATAGACATTGGTTAAAATAAATTTTTATTTTATATCTAGATCCATGAGAAAAACAAAAATATGATGGTTTATCTTCCATAGGAGATCTCCTCCTAAGACATCTAGGTTGTAAAAAATTGCCAGTCCACCTAAAGTGTAGATAGACTCAGAGGATAAAACTTAAGCATTCCTCTACATTATTTCAACACAATATTTGAGAACGTAATCAAAAATTTTAATTTCTTAAATGTTAAGAATATGTGGATCAACCATTTTTATGATATTTCATAGGGTCCTCTATTTCTTAGGGTTATTTAAACCCCTGATGTTCTAAGAAAGGATTTTCATTTCTTATCCCAATGTATTTTAAGAGTTTGATAGGAGCCCTTAGAAATCTATTTGGTCATTTATAATTTCCTTATGACCATCCTTGGAGATCTTCCCATAGGTTTTAGGGAAACACTAATGTTGGATTTCTTCTTTCCTCTTTTACTTTTAGAATTTGTGGTGAACCCTTCATCTAAGGGAAGGTCCTGAGGGGACAAAGATTTTTAGACCATTAATGCCAATATTTGTAGAGATCCAAAGATTTTGGAAAAGGGGAGAGGGAGGAGATTAATGGGTGTGGGTGAGGAAAGGAGCTATCCAAGCTATCAAAAACGGGGATTCTATACACTAGAGGTGGATCAAAATTTGAAAATGGGGAAGGTCAATGAGCATCGAAGGAAAAAATGGGAGGAGGGGGTAAGGGGAGGGTCCATAGAGGAGAAAAGTTAGGGAAGGGGCACCAAAGGTGGGAACAAGGGGGGAGGAAGGGGATAGGATAATTTTGGGAGGGTGGGTAAGGGGCACTAGGCTAGGGGTGGGAGCTGATATAACAAAGGGGGTGACATGCTTAGGAGGGGTGACCAGTGCCCAGTGAGTGGATAGGGGGAGAGATAGGATGAGGGGGAGGGGGTAGGGAGGAGGGAGGAGGAAAAAAAGGAAAGGGTGAGAGGGGGTGTGGCGGGACTAGGGAGAGGTACCCTAGGGGGACCTAACTCATATAGGGACTCTAAGCTAGCAAGTGAAAAAGAGGAGCAAAAGGGTTAGAATAAGGAGTACCTTTAAAGCTGTCAAAAGATGAAGCATTCAAAGGGGCTTAGGGAGAGCCTATTTTGAGAGGGTGTTATAACCATAGATCCATCCTATCCACCTCCTTTCTGGTCCCTTTATGTATGGAAGTGCCATAATCCTAGCCCTTCTTTGAATAGTCTTGAAGCATATAACTCAAAACACTATACCATGGGAAAATTATTGCACTATTCTCATACATAATGTTTTACATTCATTAACCATAATTTGAATTAATCTTGGTCATGTGTAGTAGGGGATTATTAGTAGGTAGGAAAAACTGAACACGAACAATGACCATTCTCTGGTGAGAAAGAGTAATTGGATCAATTTTTATAGGTTGACCTAAGACCCTAGTGATTCTAGTGATGACCTCTAGGTGCCAATATTCTAAGGGGATTTCAAGGAGAGGAACCCATATTGGAACATCATCCATTGTACTATTATTGAGGCTTAACCTAGCCTTCTATATATAGATAGACACACTCACCTTGCCCATAATCCAAGGCCCTTTTGAGAGAGCTTTGATGTAATCCTCTTATAAAAATAATTACCAAGAAGAAACCCCTATCTAGATTGAACACCTCTAGGTGACCTTTGGGTTTCCACCTTTTTTTGTACCAGTTAAGAAAGGTGTTAATATTTGGATGGAAGTCATTTACCCTAGCTATAATGGATTTATCGATTTCTACATTAGCTTGCTCTAGTTTGACCATGTCCACCCATGACAAATTAGGGGCATGAGGGTATAGTGTTTTTAGGATAGGAATATTATTGTATATATGCTTCAAGGTGAAATCTATACCTTTTGGACCATTGTCCAATAGGCTATCCATTGGGTGAATCCCATTAGTGGGGTCATGTGGTTCTTCATTGACCATAAAGAGAGCATTGACGAGTCCTTCCTGCATCTAGATGCTGCCAACATGACCGTTATAGGTTTCATACCTAAGTAGGAATTCAAATTGTTGAATGTCCTCTGAAACATCTATGTATCTCTTGTAATATTTTTGATGAAGAATATTTTTAAATTATTATATCTTCTATTTTATATTTTTTTAAATTATTGTGGTTATCATTTGGAAATTTTAAAGATGATTTTTTTTTTACTTTTCATTAATATTTTGAAATGAGATGATTTATTTATTTTCAATATATTTATCTTATCTTTTAATTCATAAAAATTATTATCTTGATATCCCATATTGACATGATTAGTAAAAAATGTTTGGCCGTTATTTTTTTAAATTGATGAGGAGGATGATAATAAGTATGACATAATTTGATTATATTTTTATCTAATAACATAATTAAAATGTTATGTGGATGAGAATTAAACTAAAATTGAATAGGTTTCACTTTCCTTCATGTAAAGGAATCATTATGACTAGTATGTTTGGGAATAAATTATTTTCCTTTATGGAAGAATTTGAAATTGTCGCAAGTGGATTGAATATTAGGCTAAAGATGATTAACATTAATGTGTGCCTTTTTGTTAAACAATGCTTTAGTGCATACATTTTATAATCATTTTTATAATTTAATCCTTATACTTGATTAGGAATGTATGCATCAAAGTAATTTGAATGAAATTCAATATGTGAATATCTTTATGTAATTCAATGCTCCCATTCATATTATTTGATGTTTGTAAAAATCCCAATTCTTCTTCTAATGTTAGTTCATGATAAAAATATCTATACATAATTCATATGTATAATAGAATGTATTTTATTTTAATTGATATATTATACCTTTAGTAAAAAATATTATAAATTAAAATTAGGTTTTTATAAATTAACTGATACATAGTAGTCTTAAATCCTATGATATAATCATAAACTTTCTTAGAGTTGTCTTGATGAAAAGAGGTTAAATTTTCATAATTAACCTTAGGTCCTTTATTTTTAATATATCAAATAAAAAATACTTCTTATAGTTATATATAGGCAATTAAGGATCCACTAAGAAGAAAATGAAACATAGAAAGGGCACACCCTTCTATAATTTTAAGAAATAATTCAATTAATAATCATCTACCATTGTAACCATTCATAATTTGATGAAAATATCTAAGATGAAAATAAGGGTCCCCTCTTTGATCAAATTTGAAAAATGTAGGGATTTAGAAATTATAATGTAAGGGTCCATAAAAAATGTTACACATAATAGGATTACATGGAATGCATTAGATTCAACCCCAAAATGATATGCTTTACTTTCTAAAGATAATTGGTTTACTTATTCTTATAAATCACCTAAAACATGCATTAAGGATATATCTTCTTGGGAAGGGTTGTTGAGGTTTTTAAGAGGTTTTTTTAGGGGTATAATTATACTAGTTTGAATAGGAGAATAAGGAGGAAGGAGAGGCTCTTCTTTTAGTTTAGGATATTATTCAGCACTTAATATATCATTGATTTTCAAAGGCTAATTAAATTCTATTGATATATAATAAATAACATTATCACCACTAAAATAAGCATGCTTTCACATTTGTCCTTTCAAAGGTGAATTGGAAACATTGTCATGATATGGCATAACATCATTATTAATAACTTTTTCATTTAACTCATTATGTAACATATTATCAGCATGAGGGAAAAGTAAAGAGAGCCTATAATGGGGTTAGAATAAACATTTACCTCATTAATATATTCATACTAATAATCATCATACCAATCCTCATCATGATTATTATAGTTTTCATATTCAATATTAAAATTTAAAATAACAACATTATCATTTTCACGATAAGAAGATAGTGAATTAGAATTTTATTGTAATGATATAATGTGGTATTAAATTGGAATAAAAAGGAATTTATTCCTTATTTGTTAAAAAGATTAAATAATTATGAAATATAGGTTCAATATACTTATTTATGCAAATCTTATGTGAATTTATTTTATAGGTGTGAATACAGTATAAAGCGGTAGCAAAATGGATAGAAAAATTAAGATTGAAATGATAGGGTTCCTTATTTGTGGTAATCTAAGAGATATTATATATTAATATTTATAAGTATTTTTTTTCTCTAATGGTATTCCATACTTGATGCTAAATTAAGATCAAAGGAAAATTCTAATACAAAATTTATGGGAGAATCCATAGAGGAATCTAAGGGTATGACAATAGGTAAATTCAAAGAGGGAGATAGAAAAAAAACCTAAAGAGGAGTTTGGAGGTATTATCAAAGGTAAATTTAGAGAGAGATCTATATAAGAGCCTATATATTAATCTATAGGTATGATTGAATTTAAATCCAAAGAGGGAGCTAGAGAAGAACCAAAAGAAGAGTCTAGAGATAAGGACAAAGGTAAATCCAAAAAAATGGTAAAAAAACTTCCAAAGTAGAATATAGAGGTATGGATAAAGATGAAACTAGAGTATATTCCAAAGGGGAATCTAGAGGTGTTACCAAAGATGAATCTATAAGATATTCTAAAGGGGTATCTAGAGGTATGACCAAAGAAGAATCTAGAAGAGATTATAAATGGGAATCTTGAGGTGTATGTAATTTAATGGTACCTTGTTTGTAAGGGTCAAAAAATTCAAATTCATCATAAAAACATTACTAATATCATCTTTCATGAGTGTTTGCTTATTACAAGTTGTTCATTAAGGATCATAAGTAAAAATTTAGCATGGGTAGAGAATAATAGATCTGAAGGATGTACATCATTAATATATTGAATTTGACTATCCATGATATATATAATGAAAAATGAATGTAAAATATTAAAATTATTGTAGAAAATAAGCAATATAACATGTATAAAGAAGCTAATGGCTATGATTTAATATAAGAAAAATGAAGGTATAGGGATGATCTAGGTAAGAGTTTGAGTGATTTATATGATATCAATTATACCTAATCATTTTTTTAATTAGTGTCATACCATTATTTTAGATCACTAAATATAGAGGTAGAACCATTATTGTATCCCATTAACCTTGGTTTTGAGTGTACAATGAGAGTAACTTCCCTAGTAAATATTTTTCCTCTTAGGTGAACCATAAATTAAATGGCTAAAAGAGGCTTCCTATGGTATAAAAAGGGGATCCTAAACATTTATGATATACCATAAGGCATGTGAAAATTAAAATCCATTTTTAGTATTATAATATTAATATGAGTATTGGGGTAAACCCATCACATCATTATGTCTAGAAATAGACCACCACATATCCCTTCATGACACTCATAAATAGTTTGAAACCTGTCGAAACACATTTTATAAAATAAGAAATAGAAAATGAAAAGTAAAGAGAAAAAATAGTAGCAAAAGATTTTTATTTTAAAAAAACAAACAAAGTTAAACCTAAGGTTGAAAGAAAGAGATTTAGTGTCAAAATTATCCAAGGTGATAAGATGATTTATTCAGTGTTAGATTTAATCTGAGGTCAAATTAATTGAATCATTTAGTGTTGGATTTTATCCAAGATTAAAGGATATTTTATTTTAGTGTCAAGAATTTACAAAAAAATGAAATAAATCCTATCTCAAAAATCAATGAAAGAAACAAGAAATGTTATAAAAATAGAGGTTTCATTAGAATGTTTAACCATTTTAATTTAAGAAGACTTCAACTATTGAAATATAAATGTTGATATGTATTAATCTAATGTTAAAATACATTCAAATAAATTATGTTACATAATTTAAAATATATATAAAATTTCTAAAAAATTAAATGATCCTAAGGATGTGAAAACCTCCCTAAAATTAATCCAATGCTCATTGTGTAGTCTTATAGTAGCTGGAAACTATGTAAAATGATGTGCAAATAGATTCATATTAGAAAATAGTTATTCTTAGTTTGCTGGTAAAATTACATGGGAGGTAAACATTGGCACAGTGTAGCTTTGTTTATTTATTTTGAATATGTCCTAGTTAACTATGTGCTATACTTCTTAATCTAGGTCTTGTGACCTCCTATAAAGGATGACTGACAAATATTTTATTTTATGTTGTTTCATGGAAGACCTAAAAAATATAAAATAGTAGTCTTACACATGAAATATATAACAATTAAATAAAAAATGGAATAATAAATAGGTTCATGGGGATGCATGAGTTGGCCTTAGAAATCCCTTATAATTAAGTGTTGCCTACATAGTTCAAATAGGCCTCAGACCGATGTAGTTATCCCTATTAGGGTGACTATGTAATCCATGATTATGTAACTAGAATGATTATATAAGTTAATGATCAATAAGTATGATTATTGATGTTTTAATAATTAGTGATCAATTTAAATGTTATAATTGGGTTTGAATTGATATTATTTGAAAGTAATTATAATTACTTTAGCCAACTATTTTAATTGTGGCTATGGGTATGCCTTTAATCCTAAAAATAATTGAAGTTCAATTAATTAAATTTTCAACCTATTTATGAGTTGGTTTTAGGTACGTTAATAGTTAAAATTGTTCAATTAGGTTGAAATTTAGTTGATTTGGGTGGATTCAATGTAATATAATTAGTGGTTACATCAACCAATGAACTAAAATTACATTGTATAAATTATTATGGAAGTAATGGAGAAAGGGGTCAAATTTATGATTCATCTTTACATTTGCCCACTATGATGGGTCTTAATCATGTTAAATAAAATTTCTTTTATTTTTACCCTTCATGCATGTTTCTTATCTTTTACCTTAAATTCCCTTGCTATTATCACTCATTTTCAAGGGTAACATGTGGATTTATGTATAATGGTAATGGTGACATAAGTCAAAATGATAATATGACTATATTGATGTTAGCAACTTCATTTTTAAGATATTATTACCTAGAAGGACCCCTAAATATATGTGTTCTTCATTTTATAAGTATCCTCGTGGTATGTGAACTACCCTTATTTAATAGTGAATGAGATTATTTATGGTATATTTATGGGATTTTCCAAAACTAGTTATATAAATACCACTAATCACATTCTCATAGATTTTAACTATTGTGGTTCCTCTAAAATGGTTTGTGATACCTCATAATAACTTATAAAGGTTTAAAGTACCCCCAAGATGATCAACCCATCTCCAAAATTTGTGAATATGTATATTTATATATGAGGAAGATTATTTTGAAGGTCTAAAGTCAATTTGAGTATGTATGGTATAGTTTCACAATCAATAGCCTTTAATTAGGCTAGGATGCCTAATTAGTTCTAAGGGGTGTTGAGTTAGGTGTTCTCCAAAGAGAATTAAATTATTAAAGTCCCTTCATGATCTATGTGATGTAAAAGGGTATATAAATGTGGGTTTGGTTTGGTTGAGATCTTTGTAGTTTACTCAGAACAAGGAGGTTTGCATTAAAAAAGGGCTAGTAGAAAGGTGTCAAAGAGGAAAGAAGAGTTAAGTGAAGATTTGAAGCTTAGGGGTTGTGTTGAATGGTTGGAATAATTAAATGAGATATAATTGAGTAGGTAGATGATCTTATGATTATTTTGGAAGGACAAAATCAAAGTAGCAGATAAACCTATGAAAACACATAAGAGGATTACAAAGAATAGAGCAAGGATAGAGAGAGAGAGAACATGAAAACATAGTATGAACTAAGGAATTTTATGTAAAAATGAAATATTTTAGAGACATAGTAGATTAGTAAAATGACTTCAATCAAAGAAGGAGGATTAAGTGAATAAAAAGAGGCTTAAGAACCATTGAGTAGGTAAGAGTGAACACAAAAGACCTAGTAAATGCAAAGTGACCAAAGAGATAAAGAAGTTGAAGATAGAAAATGAAGGACAAGAAAGATCAGAGCAAGGTATTTGGTAGAGGTAAGTGTGTATTTACATCCATATTAGGGAATATTGTTATAACATATGCATAAAGATAATTTATAGATAAATTTAACTTAAAATTACAAGGTAAATATACATAGACTAAATGTACATAGAGCATAATATTAAATCAAAATTTTACCTCTATATAAGTATAATGTATCATCCTAACAGAGATAGATGCAGTAGTGGATGGGATAGAAGCTAGATCCAAATATGTAATCAATAACCATGATAAACCCAATGTTTTAATTTCAAATATGATGATGAAGGC
>JARHVA010009061.1:147500-375114 GCA_037957365.1 Torreya grandis | reverse complement strand
TATATATATAAAGAAACTTAAAAACACACCAAAACTCAAACAAACTAAAAAACTCAAAATTACCACTACATAAAATCTAGATCTCAAAGATAGCAATGAGCTTAAGATGGGTGGGTCACTGTCCCTATTAGCTTAAGTAATCCAAAGAGACTTGTAAACCCCAAAATGAAATTTTTTTTGTCCCTGACAACATTGGTGGTATAAAAAATGTTACATTCATGGTGTTTAATCATGAAATTCCCATTTTAAAATTTGATTAGTAATAGGGTGTCAGATTTGACTAGAAATACACATGTTACACATTTTAAACTTCTTATTTATCCATTATTGATGTATTTTCCTTCAAAAACCACAAAGAGACACATCAAAATAAAAATTTAAGCCTCTTCGATGGTTTCATAATGTCCCAAATCATAAAAATAAGTAGTCACATGTCTAATTTCTCTATGAAAAGTGAAAATGTCAAAAATCTCATGTGTATAACAATATAAATTAACTCTTCTCAAAGCTTGTCTTCAAAGCATACCTACTTAGGCTTTAAGCCTTTTCAGAATTCTTATTAAATTTGTTGAGTCTATTGAAAAAATTCAAAGAAATTTTCTATGGACTGGTACTGAGGAAAAAAGGAGAATGCCTTTAATTGCTTGGGATCATGTTTGCAAACCTCTCAGTGAAGGGGGATTGGGAATTAGGAAAATTAGAAAAATGAATAAAGCTCTTTTAGCGAAACTGGGATGGAGAGTTTACCATGACAACAAAGAGTGGAGTACCATATGGAAACAAAAGTACCTCTTCAATGCTAAATCCCTTCCTAATTTCTTTTCTTATCCTGATGTAATTCATCCCTCTTCCATATGGGGGGTTGTTCAGGTGACCTAAAATACTTTAGAAAAAGGATGTTCTTGGAAAATTGGTAATGGGCTTAAGGTGAAATTTTGGGATGATGTATGGTTAAAGGATTATCCTTTGATTGGATAATTTCATGATAATGATTTAGTTGATCAATGTAAGCATAGATATGGTATACTAGTTAGTCATTGTTGGCAGAATGATTCATGGGTGAATTTAACTGATGTTGATCAAAGCTTCAGTAATATCCAATTATCTCTCAATGCTGTCTCTCTTTATCCTTATCTTGAGGATAAGATTATTTGGCATGATGATCATAGTGGTCAATTTAAAGTATCTACTATCTTTGTTTCAAAGGAAAAGGGTAATCAACCTTTGTGGTCTCATGCTTGGATTAAGGGGCTAACCCCCAAAATTAATATCTTCTTTTGGACTCTGCTTCAAAATAAAATTTTGACCCTTGACAACTTGCAACAAAGAGGAATAAATGTGGTTAACAGGTGTATTTTATGCAAAAATGGATTTGAAGATAGAGACCATATGTTTTTTAACTGCTCTTACACCCAACAAGTTTGGACTGAGATCCTTAATTTTTGGGGTATAATATGGGTCCATCAAAATAGTGTGGAACTCTCTTTTAAAAGCTGGTGCTACCCCTCTAAGAATCCTGATGTTCATTTTCTCTAGAAACTAACTCTCCCTCATCTATGGTGGGGTATATGGAAAGAAAGAAACAATAGAATATTTAGAAGTAAAGAACTTCTAGGATGGGTGCTTGGTCAGAATATCATTAGAGCCATCAAGGAGAATTTTAAATCATAGAGGGATCCTGATCAAACCTTCCAAATTGATAACCCTTTATGATCTAAAAGGTCCAATTTGAAAATTTATAATCCAAGATCAATCATAAAATGGTATGTTCCTCCTAATGGATGGATCAAAGGGAACTTTGATGGAGTAGCTAAAGGAAATTTGGGAAGAGCGAGATGTGGAGGGGTATTGAGAGATCATGTGGGAAATGTAATTGATGCTATTATTGTCCCAATTGGTAAGTTGAATAGTCATATTACTGAAGCTACTTCAGCCCTCTACACCATTAAATTAGTTGTTGATATGGGATTTTCCAAATAATGGTTGGAAGGTGATTCTTTGAATATTATAAATATCTTAAATAATAGAAATTCAATTTCATGGTCTATTGAGGCTATGGTTATGGAAATCAAGGCCTTAATTCAAAAATTTGAAAAAGTGGCCATATCCCATACATATCAAGAGGCCAATGGGGTAGCTGACTGGATAGCTAATCATGCTATTCAAATGGGGCATAAGGTGAGGTGGCATGATGCATTAAATAAGCACGTTGATCTCAAAGCTCTTATTAATTATGATTCCATCCATTCTAAAGAGGGAAAGATTTGTTTGGATTAGTAATTTAATGATTTGGTGGAGTGGCCTTATAGTGGATAGATTACTTTCCCAGATCAGGTAAATTCATGACAATGTAATGTGGTTATTGCATGTGTCATCATATTGGCGAACTCCATTTCAAGTAACAAACAACTGGTTCCATTTTAACCCTTCTATTTTTAGTGTTTGGGCATTTATGTTCTTTTGTTTGCTTTGCAATATGAAGGGTGAACCACGAAAGCAAGAGCCCAAAAAATGTGAAGACTGGAAGGCTAGACAAGATGTATGGAAGATTCCTTAGAAAGGCAAGGTGGTTAGTTATCTGGAGCATTTGCATGGATGTAAACCCCACATCACTACTGCCTTCTTCAAAAATTGGATTGATGACAGAGTAACTCTTCATGGAGTCATTGTGAAGCTTACTGAGGATTTCATTGCAGAGGTTACGGGGCTTCCCACGGGTGGTATTAAGTTCTCAAAATAGACTAGTATCTCCAATGCGGCCTACAAAAAATTTCTGAAGATGGATGCAGAGGAGAAGCAATTGGAAAAGAATGGAGATTTCTTTGATTTGGAGCAGATAAAAGGAATTTGGAGAGATGTGTTATGCTGCATCCATGAGTACTTTATCCTTGATGGTAGGATTAAAAGAGTTCACAAATTTCATTTTGTTTTTCTAAACCATTTCAGGCATAAGGATAGAATTTCTTTCCCTTTCTATCTACATTTTTCGTTGTTTCAAAACTTGTTTGCCCATAGGAAGAAGGAGTCTCACCCCATTTTACATGAAGGCCTGATACTTATCATAGAGGGTTTTTGTAAAAATAATTCCATAGCTTCGACTCTTCATTCTGACAAAAATAAGGATTCTCAGTCCACAAAGTGTAAAAAGGATGAAAAAGTTAAAGGGATAGAAAAGGCAAAACCAAAACCCTCTAGTTATAAAAAATAAATTGTTGAAGAGGAATTTGAGTTGGAAAGTACTAAAAGTTATAAGAAGGATGTCCTAGAGGAAGAGGAAGGAACGGATGCTAGGGAGTTTAGTTCTAATTTGGAAGGATATTCAGAAATTAAAGGAAAATTTGATAAAGGGAATGAAGGGGATACAACTGAGGGTAACTCAGAGTAGAGCAATTCTAATAATGAGGATAATCAAACTGTGTTGGGGGGAGGTTGTAAAGACAAGAATATTTTAATTGATGATCTAATTTCTATGAGAGAGGAGGAATATGTGGTTTTGGTTTCTACTCCTGCTATGGAGATTGAGGGACAAGAAAAGGAGGACCCTGTTCAGCATGAAGACCCTGTTTAGACTAAAGAGGAGGAGCCGATGGAAAGGGAGGAACAAATTGAAAAGGTTGATTCCCCTCCACATGATAATACAGAAGACATTTGTGACTCTTGGCAGAGGGATACTAAGCTTTCCTTCTTGCATTCTACCAAATTCAAAGCCAATTCTATTCTCCAAGTTGATTCGTGGATCTATAATGAATTAATGGGGCTGAAGAAGAAAGTGGAAATAATGCAATACAATAAAGAAGTTGATCAGACCAAAATCAACCATTTGGAGATGCAAATGAGAGATATCCCAAATAAACTTAAAGATTATGAGAATAATCTTAGAATGCTCATCAAGGAAAGTAGAACTAAGATGGAGTAGGTAACATCAAGCATCTGTGCTGCTATAGCTAACCTTGGAAACAGAGCAAATGAAGAAATAATATCCTTAGAGGGTCTAAGTAAGAGGACCAGGTAGAGCTTGAGGAAGAAAGCCCTATAAGATGCTGCTACTTCGGTTGCTATCTCCATGCAGGATACTGCTATGATTGGAAAGGAGGCTGTTAAGATGATCCTAGAATTGCATTAGAAGACTAGGGTCTTCTTTGTTGATTTTGTTCTTATCCAGGTTCTTATTGTTAGATGTTTTAACTGGTTCTTGTGTTTTGATCTTGATACTTGGTTCTTAGTCTTAAACTTATTTTGAGTTTCTAGGTCTCTGTAAAACTTGGGTACTTTTATTGGTTTAGGTTTATGGTTTCAGGTCCCTGTAAAACCTGATTTTGATGCTATTTTTCAATAGGTTTTAGGAATGCTCTTCCTCGTGGATGTAATTGCTTTATCTTTTTTATTTTTGTTAAGGGGTTTCGGGGTCCCTTCAAAACCTGCTTTTACCTTAATCTAAAAAAATATAAATTATAGAATTTTAAAATATGGATTTTCACTTTGTGATATGGAACACTTGATCTCCTACAAGATATTTTTTTGGAAACAACCTATTGAAAATATATTTTTAATATCTACTTGAGAAATAACTTTTAAACTTTAAATTTGACTAAATTTTCATGTTAGTCCTTAAAATGGTACTCTACAAGCAAAAATTAATAGATGAGACCTGAACTTTTCTCTTGTACTCTATTAAATTATTCACTTTATAAAATAATCAACTCAATTATGTTTTTTTTTAAACATATTCTCACACACTGGTATATAAACATTTGATTTTTATTGTGTAACCAATTTTTTTTATAAAAGTAAAAATAAATACATGAAAACATGAAGTAATGGCACCCAAAATAAAAAATGGCTCTCAATAATATATGAAATGTCTATAAATAGTAAAAATAAACATTTATCAACCAAAAATTTATATTTCAACATCATGTTTGAATATTTAAATGCCACATGAATAAATTTCAATGGCTAAAATGTTGTAGGTAATGTTTTCATGATCATCAAGTTTAATATACAATCATAATGGGACCCAAAAGCTTATTTCAGCACAAAAAATATAAATTAAATCTTTTTCAAAAATATTTTAGCATTCCAACACCCTTGCTTGAATATCTAATGATAGCTTCAATGACATGCTTCCAAAAATGTCAAATCAACATATTTTTTACTTTTAAAAATTGGAATGCCAAAATTTGATTTTAAACCATCCAACAACTATTCAAATACCCTCATCATGAATTAAAATACCCCTTGTAAGAGTTTTTCACATCTAACATGCTTATGACACCATTATCAATATATTTTACTAATAAAAATAAGGTTAAATAATTCTATGAAAGTTGAATAACACTTCTTTAGGCACTAATAATAGGTTGGATGTTAATTTGAGTGTATTCACCCTCTAGAAAATAAACTAATACTTAAAAATGATTAGATGAATTTTGAATGCATCCATTTTAACAAGAAAACTTGTTCAAGCTCTTAAACAACTTCATGAAGACCAAAAAAAATTCCCATTAAATACAAAATAAATAAAAATCTAAAGAAAAAAAATCACCAAAAGAAAAATCTTTATGAAAAATCTTTAAAATTTCATCTTCACGTCTATCACAGATATTCCATGGCTTCTTCTTGAAGGATCCAATACCATTATATTTGATACCACTATTCTAAATTATAACACATGGTTAAACATGCAAAAAATATATTACATGATATTTTATTTAAAGAAGCTTTCACTAGTAAATGCATATGTTTTCATTCATACAAATTCTTTTTACATTAAATTTATACAAGATTAAATAATCTTGTTTTCACTATTTTAATAGGGACCTAATGGTCCAACAAACTAATTATACATCCATTATGCTAACACAAGTAATTAATGACTAACATTAATTACCAAAAAAATATAACATCAAAACATTCACTAAAGGGGGTGTCTCACTAGGACATGCATGCCCCAACTAAATACTAATATAATAAAAATAACATATATTTAGATAACACAATCTAAAATAGGTAAAATCAAGCCCCAAATTACATTAGGTTTTATTAATTAGGTTTAATGGGCTTGATTTTCCATAATTACATCCGCCCATCCAATAATGAACTGATTTGTTGAATGGGGGACTATAGTAGGGGAAATAAATCCCCACATAAAATTAGGTTGTCATAATATGTTTAAGGGGGTTGATTTATTATCATTTCATTTCCCATCCAACTAATTGAGTTATTGGTTGAATGGGAACTCAATTATGGAAATTAAGCCCTAGATAAAATTAGTTTGTCATTGTTAGAGGTACAATTCACTGAGGAGGAAAGGGTGAATCAGTGATGGTAAACAATCTAATTCAATTTACAAACCATTTCAAATACTTAAGCATTCAAAACAATCATTCATAAATCATACAGATCATTCAAAGTAGTAAATAATAAACATAATGCAAGATCACATACACAACACAAGATCTACGTGGGAAACCCTCTTTAAAAAATAAAACCTACTCTCAAGCCTAAAAACACATGGACTACTATACTATAAGATGATCAAAAATAAGAGATTGATCAAGTCCTTTTGATTAGGAACCTTTGGTCAAGTCCTTCTGACCTAAGACCTTGATCAAGTCCTTTTGACCAAAGGTCTTTAGTGAAACCCTATTTCATAAGGAGTAACTTCCCCTAAGGAAGATCAAGTCCTTTAGACCCTCCTTGAGAAAAACACTTCCACATTAGAACTAATGTATTAAACACCTGATGATGGACCTCTGATTATCTGACCTTTTCTCAAACTTTCTCTCTTTCTCAAACAAGCCTCTAACATAGGCATGCTATAATCTCTCTCCACTTAAACAGTCCTCATAAGCACACTCATATATCTCTACAAAAATTTAAACTATAAAAACACTATACTATCATCATAAACATGATCTATAGATCATACATGTATTCCTTAATCTCCTCTACTCATCAACCTAATAGTTAGGCACTCTCACTCTCCTATGATTTCCTTTGCTCTCCAACTCTCTCAAATATTCCACATAAAAAGTCTAGAAATCATCATCTTTGATTTCAATATATATATAGATATATCATGAATTATCAAGTCTACATTAATCCTTGTTGGCCAAAATACATGAGTTCACCCTTAAGTCATCTCACATGAGTCACAATTAAACACAACACATTTTTAAATAGGCCTAAGTCACTTTTATGTCCTATGGAGACCCATTCAACTCTTTGACACTTATTTAAGCATAATAAGAACACATGACCACTTAAAAATACACAGGTACACTAATTATGTCCCCTAAGACATCCTCAAAAGATCACAATCATCTTAGCTCACCTCTGTATATGTTCAAACAACTCAAATAGAGACCTTATACAGAATAACACCACTATTGAACATATATTTAACTTTTTAAGCATTGTTCATACTCATGATACATTGATCACACCTCCAAAATACTCATAATGCATTCTCATGGAGTATACAACACTCCCCAATAGTCAATTCATCATGAAACATTGAAACAACATCAAAACAATCTCAAATATCCTTCTTGGGTTACTTATAGAAAAAACACAAACACACATTCAAATTCTAATCTCAATATATTTGACTATACTCACTTACGAATATTTAAATTAGGTTCATTAGATGCACCATGGAGTCCTCTTCATCTTTGCCTTTTAAAAAACTAAAAAAATTGACTTCGATTGAAATATATGGACAAAATATAGAGATGTAGTTTTTCCCTGTGTTAAATTCAAATATTTAAATTCAAATGGTCACAGTTAACCTTCGAACATAATGCTTGAATCTTGTGTCTTCTTAGCTTTGGATCAATCTTGCACCATTAATCATGTCCAAACTTTAATGCATATTCTACCAATTTCAAATGTTAAACCTTGGTCACTTTGACCTCATATTTTGTAATATTGAAATGTTGACTCAATGAACTCTATCGATCTCTATAGATCAATTAGGTCTTTAACTATCAACACTCACCATTCGATCAATCTGTATAAACATCCACTCACTGTTGGATCCTTATCATGTACCTTTACTCAGTCATTAAACATCATGCACACATCTTTATCTTATTTCTTCCTATCTTCTTGGAGTGACGTACATCATTGATCTTGCTTGATATTTAACTCTTTCAAAAATGATGAAGCATGGGAACCTTGATTATCTACCTGAGTAGCCATTTTTAAACCTTAATAACTTCTTTTGTACTTAGATGTATGATCTTAAATTTGGACCAGATGATATTATCTCATATGAGTATCCAACCATTTACAAAATATATCATAGAATCCTCACACATATTATATATAACACCATTAAAATGCCTTCTCAAAATCTTTTTTCATAAAGCCAACTATTCAAAACCTGCCTTAGAGGCCAACTTTAAGCATGCATAACTTTTGTCATGCTTCAACACATGATCTAAAATTTAGTGAAAATAGACTAGAATAAAAAATAAACAAACCCATAAGATCAATTTATCTTTAAACCTTCACATGTTCAATATATTATACCATAAAAATGCTCACTCATCTCTTTTTTCCATATTACAAAATTGGCTAAGTATGGGAAAACACAGTCGAACTACCTGGGAGCCCAACTTTACATACACATATATTTTGATGCACTAAATCACATGATCTAAAATTTAGTGAAAATAAACTAGGATAAAAAATAAACAAACCCATGTGATCACCTTATCTTAAAACATCCACATGTGTGAGATATTTCATCATCAAACTGCTTACTTAGCTCCTTTTGGCCACATGCAAATTTGGTGAAGTATGGGAAAATAATTAATTTTGATTGAGAAGATAACATTTCACCCTCGTATCTTTGATTTTGATTTTATTCATGACTTGATATTTGGCGCATAATGACTTGGGACTAATTTTATCACAACCATATGACCAAATTCCCTTGACTCATTCCCATGTGGCAATGGTGATGTCATCAAACTACCTACTCAAATTTTCTAGTAGTAGACCCAAACTATCCAAATGAAAAGTATGGAATACTAGATGAATTTCACTTATGCACACAAGCTATCCAATCATATATAACATTTTATGTATCTCTTTCACATGATCCAATCACCATACTCATCTTTGAACATCTCTAATCATGCCAAAACTAAAGATCAATGAAGCCTCCTTTAAGCATAGTAAGACAAGCACATTGCACACTTTGTCATTATTATTTAGGATATAAAAGCATTTCATCCACTCATTAGGATACCTCCATGACATAATTTAAAACTCTCTAATAATCTCCCCCTTTGTCATTGATGTCAACAAACATCATATATAGCAATATACAACTCACCTTCTCTATCTTCAAACACTCCCACAATAAGAACTTTTTCCCCCTTTGACATAATGATAAAGTGGGCACCAACTGATCCTAAGGACTTAAAAATACTATTAAATAGGAAAGGACCATATTATAAAGATGATACAAATCCCCCCTTACCTTGAGCCTACTTCAGCTTGCCTTGACAACATCCTCTTGCTCTATGCCAACACTCTCTTCAATCAAGCATTACAACCAATGAATAAAGAACACACAAAATATTGACAATTGATGTAATTTTACCAATAAACATATAAAAGGGACTCCCCCTAATATTTTTTTATCAATTAAACCATTTGATCATCTTAAGATCTCCATACACCATAAGGAACCAACACACATGCTTACTAGCCTTCTCTCTCAAGCTACCATAAGGACTATCAACAAAAATTCATGTCAATCACAAAACAAGAAAAAAAAGATCTCAATCAACTTTAGAAATATCCATGAAACAAATATACCCTTCTCTCTTGGAGTAACCAATCAAAAAAGAACTCTTCTTCATATTAGGCCTATCTTAGACTCCTTATAGCCCTACCTAGAACTTGCATAGCTCACACCTTTCAATAGATACATCTTTAAGACCAAAAACTTCATATCTAAATCACTTTTGTATTCCCCCTTAAGGACACCAATTTTCAACAACAATCTCATCCTCTTCAACATACTTCCTTCACAGACCTACTACCCAATTAGGCCTTCAACTTGATAAAATTTTGAATAACTTGAGAACCAAAAACCTTTAAATATTTGTGAATCTTTATTTAAAAACCCATTTGGATCAATAAAAATATTAAGGATCCTTAAAACTTAAATCATAAGGTAGGCCACTTTTATATTAGAGCCCAAAACCCTAGAATCATAAAATAAACAAAGTCAACACAACATATTTTAGTGAATTTATACCTCTAAAACTTCTTGTACACCTAGAGATAACCATTACACACTTTTAGACCAATATTTTATATTCCACACCATTAGGAACCTTGACTTCCTATAACTCATTTTAGGACCTGCATACTCATAAGCATAATCTAGGAAACCTGAGAGTAAACAAAAATATTTAATTTGACTTCAACATATCTTTAGATCAAAAAGGCACTTGGAGCATGCTATAATAAGGTCAATAAACCTTTATATGTAAAAATATAATTATGATAAAACACAAATCCTCCTTTGTCATCAGGGAACCTTCAATCTGACCCTACAGACTACACTATATATAGTTATCAGCATCATGACATTACCTTAGCATCATGACATTACCTTAGCATATTTTCCACCTAGACATACTTTTTCAAATGGAGAACACTCAAATATAGTATTATACAACCATCTCAAGGAACACCATAAAAACACTGGCTTCTTCTTTGAAAGGATTCTCTTAAGAAGCAGAGATAGAGACACCCTCTATACCTTAATACTCTAAAAAAAAATAACTCCTCATATTCCTTCTCCTCCTTGCTCAAATGATACTTATAGCTATTCTTCTTATTCTTCTTCTTTGGATTTATAAAAACAACTTCCTCAACTACTACAACATAAAACTTTTCTTCTATAATTGGATTCTCAATACATGGAGACAACCTAGATTCATGGCATACCTTTTCATCTGAAGAATCTTCCTTTTAGCTTGGATCCTCATCATTAGCCACTTATTAAACAATATTAGGATGTTCAATTGTATCCATACATAGCTTGAAAATATCTTCAATTAGCACCTTGGTCTTTTCTTTGAGCTTAGTCTCTTTATTCTCAACATGAGTAGACAATGAGACCTCTTGGCACTATTATCACTCTTGAGTGCACCCTGTTTGAAGATTTGCAAGCACACCTTCTCTCCAACTGATACTATTATAGATTATTAGAGTTTGGGTGAATTTGTGTTGATAATAACCTCTAGAGAGGGCTGGTTCTTTTAAGATTTATCAATCAAATCTAATCTACTATGATTTTTTTGGATGAAAAGGGGAAGGGAAAATTGAAAGATCTAATTGGGTGATGCACCTTAATTACTTATATTATCTAAAATATTTTTGAAAATAAGTAAGACACACATATGAATCTAAAATAAAAATCTACATTGAATCCTAAACATCAGTGTTTCAAAAGGACTGAAAAAAGTTTGCAAAGCAAATTCAAATCCTAGCTCTTCAAATGACCTGTAGAGGATGAGATTTTCAGAGTAGATGTGGAAAGGACATAAAAAAAGGAAAATTATATTACAATTTTAATATATTACACAATAAAATTACACTCTATTCTGATCCAAAAAAATGTATGTAAAAAATCTTCTTTATTTGATAAATGGTGTCAATCATAATTTTTGCTCTACTTCAGGAATTAATGAAAAATGGCTTCAAAAAGTCAATATATAAGTATAAAACCTTAAATAAATCCAAATTGGAATGTAAAATATAAGGATTAGTCTTATTTGAGTTAAAATAAGACCAAAATCCTTGTACAATATTAAATAAAGGCTTTAAAATCTTCCAAGTTTTCAAAAATTGCATGTTCTTCATTTTTGGCATAGAATTGAGAAGTGGTGGGCCCATGTTGACTTTTAAACCTTAATTAAATGAAAATAAAACCATAAATTAGAATATAAATCTATATTTTAAGTTATTTTAAGTTCTTTAAATTCTTTATCTTGCATGAAAAGCATGGGAGATGCATGAAATTAGTCAAACTAGTCAACCAAAGAGATTTGACCCTTAAGGACTAGTTAACTCAATTTGAGCTCAACATGCATGAATTGAAACTTTTTGATTGAATTTGTAATTATATATTAGATTAAAAACATATATTACATGTGTTAAATCCAAAATTAATTCATTTTATATATTTTTAATGCCATTATTTACCTGCTTGATTGACCAATTAAGCCTATTAGGCCAATTAGGCCTAATAGCCTATCTTCTAGCATTTGAACTCCATTAAAGTTGAAAAAATATTACATTAAACCTGAAAATATAATTAAATATACCTTTAAAACCTTTTTTCATCACAATATATTTGATTTTGATGAGAAAACACTCACCATTCAGTCAATAGGATTGACTAGGCCTATTTTACTCCATTTTCCTATAGACTGGCCATTTTGATTGAGTTGGTTGGGATACTTCTGTTATGATTTATAACCTAAATAAAATTTTAGGATGAATAATAAGTCTTATTATTTTATCTCCATTTATTATATTTTATTGAAGTGTCTTGTACTTCATTTTACATGCTTTTTTCCATTAAAAACATGATTTATGCCCTCATCCATACATCTCCATGCATAAAATTGACTTTTATGGAATACTCTCTAAGTTTAATTGACATTTTAAAAGGTTTAAAATTTATTCAATATGATTTTATGTCAATAAAATCAAATTTTTTCAAAATTGGTTTTTTGAGGGTTTAGGCAGGCTTTGAAGCTAAATTATTAAAATGATGGTTCATGAAGTAAAAACATCCATATCCCAAAAAAACTTCCATTTATATTTATAAAAATTACCCCCCCCACACCCCCCCCCCCCCCCCCCGTCGAACATTCTTGAAAATATTGGGTTCCCATTCAAAATATATAAAAAGTTACCACGTGGAGAAATCTGCTTGTGGGGTTTTGATTGCATTCTGAGCTACCTACATTATTAATAATTTTTAATAAATAAAAAACATTAAAATGGTCTCAATTTTTTATTAATTATAATTAAATAGTATTAATAAAAACATACTAATATTTTTCATCCAAACTTCACATGTGGTGAAAGATATGAGCATCTGAACAAGAGGCTAGGAAGGGTGTCTAGAATTGAAAAAATGAAAATTTCACCAAAATGAAAATAATTATTCAAATTATTCCTAATTCCTAAAAAAATCATCATGGGGTCTGTACCATGCTATAAAAACACTTTGAAAGCACATTTTTCTTGAAAGTCAAAAAATCTCTTTTTGGCCTTTATGCCTATTTGCTTGCAAAACCTTGAATGAGCATGGTTTGCATAAAATTTAGAGTTTTTACACTATTTAAATGTCTTATTATGATTTTAAAACATCATATAATTCTTTTCAAACTTTTACCTAGACTTAGAAACCTTTGTGACACTCCAAAATGATGCCTACTCCAATGGTGATCTCTAATGGTCATGCTAAGGAATGTTACAAAACAACGAGTATATTCACTTATCAAATGGATATTAATTTTTTTTTTTAAATTTCCTCAAGTCATGATGACCTTGTGTACAAAATTTGAGGTCTTGAAACCACGTATAACTCCTAAAATGTTTAATTTTCTCTCAAAATTGATCCCTATGCATGGATTATTTGCATATTTGAACTTGATAATGCTATTTTGAAATGATAATGACCAATTTAAAATCCATTTTTGATATTTTTGACTAAAATTAATGCTTTTTAGGCCACAATCTTTGGTTTGACTAACTTTAAAGGGATATTGGTGAGATTTAAGAAAGTTTTGAATGATAGGGGTAGTAATTTGACCTTGACAGGTCAAATTAATAATAGGCACTCTTCACCTTCTATATAATTATCCACCATATAAAATGGATTACTTGGACCTATAGACTCATCATAATTCTTACTTACCACATTTGGTCTCCATGAGTTAACTTGTCTTCTTTCATGTACTCTGGGAACCTGAATACACCTATATAAACTTGTAGGCCTTCAATTCCAAAACCTAGAAATATGACCTCTTTGTTCACATTTAAAGCACACCATAATTTTTGAAAAAATATCATTCTACCTTACCAAATTTTGACAAAATCTTGTAATGTTTCCTAGTTCATAACAATTGTAGTACTCAATATCTGTTGAATGAAACTCAACTTGTCTTACCTTAAATGGATAATGTTTTGAAAAGTGTCCCACATCATGATAATTAAGACACTCAACCTTGATTACAACTTTTGACTGATGACCCCCATCATAGTTCTAATCATATTCATTTCTAGTAGCTCTTCTACATTCTCTAGCTCTATGCCCAAACTGATTACAAGTATAAAAGTAACCATTGAAATTTGCATACCTCATACCATTTGGTTGTCTAATCTATTTTGTATTCATTCTTCCAGCACCTTCATTCCTTATTTGATGGTTTATCTTCAACTTTTGATTATCCTTATTCACATTAGTCTTCATCTTATCTTGAGTTGCAGTCTATGGTTCTTCTTTGTATCCAAGACTAGTCTTATCACTTACATGCTTTTGATCATTCATAATGTTGTCTAGATCACTTGAGCTATTTTTAAATCTCAAAAATGGAATTACCTTACTATATACCTTTTCTAAATTAGATTTTAATGACTCATTCTCAATTACATACCTTACACATTCATCTTTTTTAGCTTTTAGCCTTGTAGATAGGATTTCCAATTGACAACTGAGATGCTTAACCATATCTTCATGCTCCTTGGCATCTTCATCCATTCTTGCCTCAAACACACTAAATTTCTCCTCAAAGTCCTTGAGTTTAGATTTCATCTTCTTATTGATCTTATTCTCAATCTTTAGTTCTTCATGAGCATTTGTCAATGTAGTATCATAGTCCACCTCATTTTCATCATCATCGAAATCACTCCAAAAAGGCTCCTTTTGATGTGAGAAACTTCCTTCCTTAGTCATGAATATATCTTCATCTTCAATAGGACCATCATCTTCATGATCATATTCTAAATCACTGAATTCACTCTCATTTAATGAGCTGAAATCTTATTTGGTGTAGAGACTCTTCTTGTCCTTGAAGTACTTCTTGTTATCAAACCTTTTGAATTCCTTTTTGCTTTTATCAGACCTGAATGTTCTCTTGTCATCATCATGACCTCGATCTTTCTATTCATCATCATTATTCTTATAATTATGAGGGCACTTATTAGCAAAATGTACTATCTCACCACAATTAAATCATTTGAGGGGTAGCTTACCTTTATACTTACCTAAACCTATTCTCAATTTCCTTGAAATCAAAGCAATTAGTTCATCCTCATCTATATCAAGAAGGTTATCCTCCTTGAGTTTCGTACCTTGGAATTTCTTCTTTGTCTTCATTTTAGTCTTTAAATTTTCTTCCTTCTTTGGTGGTATATCATCATTCTTCCTCATCTCATAGGCAATAAGGGTGCAATGTAATTTATCCATCTTCAAATGAGTAAGGTCATTACTCTCTTCTATAACATATACTTTTGGATCAAACTTGGGGGATAAAGACCTTAATACCTTTTGAATAATAGTAGTCTCTTCAGTATTTTCTCCAAGACCTCTGATGATGTTTACAATCTCATCAAATATTAGTAGAAATGATGCCATAGTATCTTATTTTTTCATCTTGAGACTTTCAAATTGCCTTCTAAGAGTCTACAACTTAATAAGCTTAACATTTGAATCTACTTAAAAAATAGTATTCAATTTATCCCATATTTCCTTGGTAGATATGCAATGAATTAATTTGGTGAACTTAGTATCTATAAGACCAAAATTGATTTCATTCATTGCCTTAGATTTGTTGTTAATAGCTTCTTATCTACAACACTCGATGGAGGAATAACAGGAGAAACATAATCATCTAAAATAGATTTCCATACATAAAACCCTAGGTACATAATGTATTTATTCATCCTAGCACTCTAAAATGCATAATTAGATCCATTGAACATTGGTGCTTGCTTAGTAGAGAAACTACCTTGCACATTTTGACTATCCACTATACCTTGGATCACCTTCAAACTATCAAGATTTTACCAAAGGACCTCGCTCTGATACCAATTATTAGAGTTACAATCTATTGAAAAGGGGGGTGAATCAGTGGTGGAAAATAATCCAATTAAATTTCCAAACTATTACAAATACTTAAGCATTCAAAACAAGCATTCATGAAGCATACATATCATTCATAGCAGTTAATAATGAACATAATGCAAGATCACATACACAATACAATATCTACATGGGAAACCATCTTTGGGAATAAAACCCACACTTAAGCCTGAAACACATGGACTATTATCCTATAAGATGATCACAAACAAGAGATTGATCAAGATCCTTCTATCAAGTCCTTCTAACCAAAGGTCTTTAGTGAAACCTTATTTCACAAGGAGTAACTACCCCTAAAGAAGATCAAGTCCTTTAGACCCTCCTTGAGAATAACACACTTTCAACTTAGAATTGATGTCTTTAACACATGATGATGGACCTATGATTATCTGACCCCTACTTAAACTCTCTCTCTCTCTCTCTCTCTCTCTCTCTCTCTCTCTCTCTCTCTCTCTCTCTCTCTCTCTCTCTCTCTCTCTCTCTCTCTCTCTCCTCTCTCTCTCTCTCTCTCTCTCTCTCTCTCTCTCTCTCTCTCTCTCTCTCTCTCTCTCTCTCTCACACACACACACACACACACACACACACACACACACAAGCCTCTCACATAAGCATGCTACAATTTCTATCCTTCACTCAAACAATCTTCATATGCACACTCAAATATCTTCACACAACTTCAAACTACCATAACACTATAATGTCATTATAAAAATGATATACAGATCATACACATAGTCATTAATTTCCTCTTCTAATCAACTTAATAGTTGGGCATTCTCAGTCTCCTCTCCTTTCCTTTGTTATCTAATTCTCTCAAATCTTCCACACAAAAAGTCTAGAAATCATCATCGTTGATTTCACTATATATATAGCTATCATGAATTATCAATTCCAAATTAATCCTTGTCATCCATAATACATTCCTTCACCCTTAAGGCATCTCACATGGGTCACACTTAAGCACAACACATTTTCAAATAGGCCTAAGTCACTTTTAGGTCCTATGGAGACCCATTCAACTCTTTGACACTTTTTGAATCATAATAAGAACACAAGACCACTTTAAAATATATAGGTCCACTCATTATGTCCCCTAGGACATCCTCAAAATATCACAATCATCTTAGCTCACATTTGTGTATGTTCAAACAATTGAAACAGAGACCTTATATATAGGAACACCATTACTAAACATACAATCAAATTCTTAAGCATTTTTCATACTCATAATAGATTTATCACACCTAAAAAATACTCATAGAGTATCTTCATGGAGTCTACAACACTCCCCAATAGTCAATTCACCATGAAACATCGAAACAACATCAAAATAAGCTCAAATATCTTTCTCAGGTCACTTGCAAAACAAGCACAAACACACATTCAACTTCATGGCTCAATATATTTGACTATACCCACTTCTAGATATTTAAATTAGGTTCATTATATGTGCCATGGAATCTTCTTCATCTTTGATTTTCACAACACCAACAAATTTGACTTCTATAAAAAGATATAGACAAAATATAGAGCTCTAGTTTTTGCCTCTATTAAATTCAAATATTTGAATGCAAATGGTCATAGTTAACCTTCCAACACAATGCTCGAATCTTGTGTCTTCTCAACTTTTGGTCAATATCACACCATCGATCATGTTCAAACTTTAATTCATAGTTTGTTAATGTCAAATATTAAACCTTAGTCATTTTGACCTCATCTAGTGAAATATTGAAATGTTGACTCAATACTTTCTATCAATCTCTACGGATCAGTTAGGTTCTTAACTATCAATGCTCTTCATTTGATCAATCTATACAAATACCCACTCATTATTGGATCCTTATCCTATACCTTTGATTAATTGTTAAACATTGTACAACCATCCTTATCTCACTACTTCTTGTCTTCTTGGAACAATGTGCACCGTTAATCTTGCTCAAGCTTTAACTCTTTCAAAAATGACTAAGTATGGGAACCTTTCTTATCTACCTGAGTAGCCATTTTTGAACCTTAATAACTTTTTCTATGTTTAGATGCATGATCTCAAATTTGGAATAGATGATCTACTCTCATAGGAGAATCCAACCATATAACAAAAAAACTCATAAAACCCTAGCATGTGTGAGATATAACATCATTAAAATTCCTTCTCAAAATATTTTATCATAGAGCCAACTATGTCAAAACTTGACTGAGATGTAAACTTTGAGCATGCATAACTTTTTTCATGCTTCAACATATGATCTAAAATTTAGCACAAATAAACTAGGATCAAAACTAAACAAACCCATAAGATTATTTTTTCTTGACACCTTCACACATGAAAGATATGCCACCATAAAAATACTCACTTGGATCTTCTCTCCATATTGCAAAATTGGGATAAGTATGGGAAAACATAGTCAAACTACTTGGGAGCCCAAATTTGCATATGCATATCTTTTGATTCACTACATCGCTTGATCTAAAATT
This sequence comes from Torreya grandis, assembly GCA_037957365.1. Classification (NCBI taxonomy): domain Eukaryota; kingdom Viridiplantae; phylum Streptophyta; class Pinopsida; order Cupressales; family Taxaceae; genus Torreya; species Torreya grandis. Next base: position 356,447 of record JARHVA010009061.1, on the reverse strand, counting down.
TAGTGAAAATAAACTAGGATCAAAACTAAACAAACCCATATGATCACCTTCTCTTAAAACATCCACACATTTGAGATATTCCATCATCAAAATACTTAGCTCTTTCTAACCACATGCAAATTTGGCTTAAGTATGGGAAAATAATGAATGCTAACTGAGAAGCCAACTTTGCACCCTCATATATTTGATCACATGTTAATTCATGACTTGACATCTAGCACATAAAACCTAGGGACTAATTTGATCAAAACCATATCACCAACTCCCCTTGACTCATTCCCATGTGACAATGGTGACACCATCAAACTGCCTACTTAGATTTTTTGCTACTAGACCCAAACTATCTAGATGAAAAATATGGACTACCAGATGAATTCCACTTATGAACACAAGATATCCACTCATATATAACATCTTAGGTACCTCTTACACATACTCTAATAAACATACTCATCCCTAAACATCACTAATCATGCCAAATCTGAAGATTAACCAATCCTCCTTTAAGCACACTAGGACAATCACATTGACTCTTTGTCATTATTACTTAGGTTATCAAATCACTTCATCCACTCATTAGGATACCTCCATGACACTGGTATGACATCACTAACAACTCTCTAATATACATATTTAGGTTTAAGGATCTTAATTTGCCCTAATTTTCTCCCCCATATAGCCTATCAAGTGATTTATTGAATGGTTGACTCAAATAGGGTAAATCAAGCTAAAAATTAGATTAGTTTGTTGTAATTAGGTTCAATATTTTATTTTCACTAATTGAATCCCCCATTTAGCCAATCATGTCATTAGTTGATCAAGGCACTAAATTAGGTAAAATAAATCCCTAAATCAAATTAGTTGTTGTAAATAGGTTTAAAGGACTTAGTTTTACCTAATTGCATTACCCATATAACCAATTAAATTATTGGTTTAATGGGTCACTTAATTATGTAAAATCAATCCCCAAATAAAATTAAGTTATCATAAGTAGGTTTAAGGGGCTTGATTTACCCTAATTTTGTCCTCCATGCAACCAATCAAGTGATTGGTTAAATGGGAAACTCAAATATCAAAAATCAAGCCTAAAAACACATTAGGTTGTTATAATTAGGTTTTAGGGGCTTAATGTTTTTCAATTTCCTCCTAATGTAATTATAAAAGTGATTAGTTGAATGAGGCATTAGTTAGGGAAAATTAAGACAAATGTAAATAGGTTACAATTATTTAATTGGCTTGATTTTCCCTAATCACATTATTTATGTAACCAATAGAGTGATTGGTTGAATGGGGGACTCAATTAGGGAAAATCAAGCCCCAAATCAAGCTATGTTATCACAATTAGGTTAAATGGGTTTGATTTTCCATAATTATATCCCTAATCCAACTTATCAAGTGAATATATGAATGGGGCATTAACGTATGTATAATTAGGCCTTGAGATAAACTAGGTTGTTGAATATAAGTTTAAGAGGTTAAATTTTACATTATTTATCCCCCCATGTAACTAATCAAATAATTGGTTGAAATTGGGACTCAGTTATGGGAAATCAAGTGCCACATCAAATTAGATTATCACAATTAGCTTTAAGGAGATATATTTTCCATAATTTCATTCCCCCATCCAACTACTCATGTGATTAGTTGAATGGGGAAATCAATTATGGAAAATAATCCCCAATAAAAATCAGGTTTTTAAATTAAGTCTAAGAGGATCAATTTTATCTAATTTCATCCCCCATGTAACCAATTGAGTGATTAGTGGGCATTCAAGTAGATAAAATTAAGCCTCAAATTAAATTAGGTTATCACAATTAAGATTAAGGGGTTTAATTTGACTTAATTTTATCCCCCATGTAATAAATCAAGTGATTGATTTAATTGGGAACACAAATAGGGAAAATTAAACTCAAAATCACATTAGGTTTTCATAAATAAGTTCCTGGGGGCCAGTTTTTCCTAATCACATCTCCTAGGTAATAATTGAGTGATTGGTTGAATTAGGCACCCAATTAGGATATATTGAGTTGAAAATCACATTAATATTTTTAAATTAGGTTTACGGGGATCAATTTTCCATAATTATGTCCCATTTGTAACTAATAGAGTGATTAGGTGAATGAAGGACTAAAAAATGGAAAATAAAGCCTAAACTAAAATTAGGATTTCCCAACTAAGTTTGAGGTGTTAGTTTTTCTCTAAATGCATCTTCCATCCAAATAATTTAGTGAATGGTTGAATAGGGAACTCAATTAGGGAAAATTGATCCTTGAATCAAATTCAATTATTGTAATTAAGTTTAAGGGGTTTTATTTTCCCTATTTTGGTCCCCATGCAACCAATTGAAATATTAGTTGAATAGGAAATTCAAATAGGGGAAATCAAGCCCCAAATAACAATATGTTATCACAATTAGGTTTAAGAGGAAATATTTTCATTAATTACAGCCATATTGAAACTAATAAATGACTAGTTGAATGGGACACTCAATTAAGGAAAATTTATTCCCTAATAACATTAAATTATCAAAATTAGGTTTAAGTCACTTTATTTTCCCTAATTACATCCCATATGTAACCAATCAAGTAATTGGCTGAATGGGGGATTAATTAAGGAAAATCAAGCCCAAATTTAAATTAGGTTATCACAATTAGGTTTAAGGGGTTGGATTTATATTAATTGCATCCCCCATATAACCAATTGAGTGATTAGTTGAATAAGACACTCAATTAAGAAAAATTTAGGCCTAAATAAAATTAGGTTTAAAGGGCTTATTCTTTGCTAATTTCCCCCATGAAACCAATCAAGTGATTGATTTTATTGGTTGTTTGAGGGAATAAAATAGGGTAAATAAATCCCCAAATCACATTATGTTATTAGACATATGTTTAAAGTGTTTATTTTACTTAATTTCATCACCCATGAAGCTAATCAAGTAATTGGTTGAATGGGGAACTCAATTAGGGAAAATCTAGCTCGAAATCACATTAGGTTGTCATAATTATATTTAAAGGTATATATTTGTCCTAATTTTTCCCCCACAGAAACAAAAAAGTCACTTATATAGTAAGTGATCAAAGTAACATTAAAAATGGGCAAAAAATTACCATGAGGGACACCCTACCGTCACATCCTAAATATATATATATATATATATATATATATATATATATATATATATATATATATATATATATATATATATATATATAAAGTCACAAATAAATTCCATTTAAATTCATGTTTATAGAAACAAAGACATCACTAGTAATGATGACTTAATGTTACCTTTAAATTTAGTCTAAAATCAACTATAAATTCACCCAAACATTGTCTCTTAAAGACAACCTAATGTCACATATAAAGCCAGCCTAACATCATCTCTTAATATCATGTGAACATTGCTTCTAAAGTCACCCTAATGATACTGATAAATTCACCCTAACGTCTCCTACTTAAGTTACCCTAGTGCCATCCTCTAGAGATCCCTCCCATGACTAAATTTTAATTTTAATTAAGGGTTCTATTTTTTACAAAGAAAATCCTAGTTGAATTTAGAATGCAAATTTAAGTGGTCTAAATGGTGGTGTTAACACCCTAATTTTACTTCTAATGATACATTTGATTAAAATTTTACATGTTATAAATACTATTATGAATCACTTGATTAAAATAATATTAATGGTTATCCATGCCTAACTAAGTGCATATTTATAAAATTAAACACTCTCTATTTAATTTTTCTATATTTTCTTTGTGTTTATTATTTATTTTTTGACACAATTCTATATTATTATTTATTTTATTGTATTTTCATCTCTTCACTTGACAATATGCTTGGTGTGTGTATTTTTGGAATACCTACTTCTTGTTCATATTTATTCTATGTTAGGATACCCAATTGGGTCCTTATTTTCTCTCCTATTTCTTAATTATAGTTTCTCCTTGGTTTACTTATGCTTTTGGTATTTTCTTCATCTTAGGTTTGTCGCATATTTTCTTGATTTCATTGATTAATCATGTGCGATTGAATTATCTAAAGCTTGATTTTTATTATTTATTATCTTCAAGTTATCATGTTTCTGAGAGTGAATTAATAACCATCACAAAAAAATACATAAGGAGATGAGGGTTAATAATAACTTATGCAATATAAAGATCCCATTTCTCTATTTTTCACTTAAGTGGCACATGTGATTGGACCACTTATATGTGGAATCAATAAATTATGTGACCATTAAATGATCCCTTATAATATTCCAAACCTATATAATTGTGACTAAGCACAATTATCATAAATATGTAACCTAATTTAACTTAATATTAGTGTATATACATCAATTCACTAATTCCCCCCCCCCCCCCCACCCACCAAGTGTAAATTAGAGAGGCATATACAAATAAATAAGGTTATGAATCCTTATAAAAAATGGGTCTAGATAACAAGTCCTAATTGGTACGCATGTTTTATAAATTTTAGTAAAAAAGAGAGTCAAATCACAAGGGTCTCTTAAAAAAAATCATAAGCAACTGGAGGTTCATAGATATGTTTCAATGCATCTTGAGAATCACTACAACATAAAATTACCAGAATGCTAAAAGAGGATGGGATGAATTCATCACTAAAGAGATTACACTAGATGGGTTGATCCATAATTTATTATAGTGTATTAAATGGGATTAATTCATCATTGAATAATTCATTGGGTGGGTTTATCCACCATTAAATAAAGTGAAAGTGAATTACTAACTAGCAAAAAACTTAAAAAACACATGAGTGGCTTGAATCTAGTTCTTTATCACAGAAAAAGAAAAAGAAAAAGAAGACACTATATGCACTAAAATAGCTCCATATAAGGACACTTTCAATTATTAAAATTATACTTTAAAAATAAAATATATTTTACTAAATGAATTCAATTAATGAAAGAAACTTCTAGAAGTAGATGTTGAGATGTGAAATTGAAATGATAAGCAATGGAGCTACACATAACACCCAAAGGAATCAATATAACCTAAAATATACCCCATAGTTATGTATGGGTGGAGTGGATGAAAATATATGTATCATTTATTTGAATAAAATATAATAATATTGAATAACTGATAGATTTTGGGGATGCTAGATTGTAATATTGTCAAGAGAAGAGATGAAAATATAATAAAACATCACAAATAGATTAAGTATATAAAGAGACATTGGGGATGATGAATATTTATTTTATCAAAATAGACTATCATAGATGTGATATTTTCTTCAAAAGATTAAATTATCTAAAATAATGTAGGGTGGTTTGATCTACATTTATACATGTCTCTACAAAATGGGAGTAAAAATAGATGAAAAAAATAAAATATCTATATAAGTGGTTTGAATCCACTACTCAAACATCAAGGTGATGTAAAAAATATATAAGTGGAAAACCAAATATTTAAAATTTATCAAGGATGACACTAATGGTGATGGGAGAGATGAATTACCTAGAAACTAATATATAAAAAGGTGAGAGACAAAATACACACGCACATGAAAGTATACAAGGCTAAAATAATAGACCTCATAAGACACATTATAATTCAAAGTATAATATACATTTAAAAATACATAAAATAATACACTATATGCACCATAATAGCTCCACATAAGGAGACTATCTATATCTTGGAGCAGGCCATCAACTATGCTCCTAAACAAGGGGGCATTTCCAAGAAGTTTGAAAAGTGTGTGGATAATGTATATAAAAGGTGAAGGAACCATGCAAGTTAATTTTTTAGAAAGAGAATTGAAATTTCTTCCAAAACTAATCTTAAATACATTATATATGAACACATGTGGTATAAAAATATGTTTACATGTGATTCAGTGGCATGTGAAAAAAAAGATCATGAAATGAAACATATGAATCTATAAGTGTTTTAAGACTCTCATACTTAAAGGAAGTGATCTCAAGTCTCTCATGCCTAATTGAAGGTGTATTATAACTAATTTTAGAATTTATGTCCTCTAAAATAGAGGAGTGAATAAAAATTTAGTTAATCTTACATAAAGTGGTTCCAATAAAGGTTTAATATATGATCAATAGCCAATGCCTTCAAAAGGAGTCCATTCAATATGTTAGATTAGGGATATAATTCCTTAGGCATGTTTACCAATACATACACCAATATGAACCATGTAAAATAGTATGTGGGATCCAAAACACATGGTCTTATTCTAAAATGAGCTAACCACATATGAATGCTAATCTAAAGTGGGTTGTGTAATAGGTGTAATAATAGGTGATTTATATTTACAATACAATTCAAGATTTGGAAGATAACTAGATAAAATCATATCATGTGGATGTTTAATATATTTAATAATATGTAATGTGTCACATAATGGACTGAGATAAATGGAAGTGATGCCCATAGTGTTGATATTGTGTTGTAACTATGTAGTTGTGCCCTATGATGAGTAAATGAGGGTAAATTTGCCAAATACGAGGGAAAAATATATTATGGTTTGTTTTTTTATTTTACAATTATCTTCAACTAACATGACCATATCCTCATAAATTTCACATAATTCATATAATATCATATAATTTTATGAGTATGGGTTATTATTGGCCTAAGTGAGGGTGTGTATGTATTGGTATGAAGCCATTACAATAATATTAAAAAAATTATAATGAATCTTAGTTAAAAAAAGACTCATAAGATGAAAAAACCCTAAATTTAATTTATTATAATGGTGCAATTGTTGCACACAATACATTATGATTAGATGAAAATATGGCACCCACAATAGAAAAAGTTAATGTTGGCTACAAAATTATGAATAAGAATTTCTCATTACTAATAACTTTGCAGTGTGAGTTATAATACCATATTGAAGAAAAAAATGGAAAAATTTAAAATTTAGTATAGTATATTTCATATTTTAGCATGCCACTATATTTTATTTTAAAAATTACATAGTTTTTAAAAAAATGACATGCAAAAATTCCTAATGGATTTCCAGATATGAACTTGGGAAGGTTCCTAAAGAGGTTCTATCATAGGATTATACTAAAATAAAAGTGTTTCTATAAAAAATAAAGTTCCAAAAATTATGAAAACATATCTCCAAGACATCCACCTCAAAAAAAATCCAAAAAAATTGGGAGCCTCCCAGGTCTCCCATATCTTGAGCTATGCATTCCAGAGTGGAAATAACTTCAAAAGGAATCTTATGAGTAAAAGAGGGGAGTTTTTGGAGATAAAAACCTATTAAAATAGTCATGCGGTGTGATTATTAGTAGTTATCACTTATGATAGTTATATGTGGTGGTTGAGATAAGTGGTTTCGCTAGCCAATCAGACTGAGTGGGCAGCCATATCAACATACACCTAGGGGCTAGTAAGGTGATTGGTGGAGGATATATGGATAAAAAAACATAGTTAACATGTATAATACATGAAACATGGCTATAAAATAAGATACAAATTGATAGAGACACATAAAAATTTAAAATATATGATGCAATGATAGGGATGACACATGATAACAAACAAGGAAAAAGCATAGGCACTTAAATGTAGGTTATGTATGAAGTAGAGATAATATGGAAACAAGTATTGAAGGTATAAAAAATTCTTTAGAGGATAAGATGTGGAAACCAAGGTGAAGAGATCAACATATAATGGTTTTAAAAATTCCATGTGGTTAATAAGAAAAAATTGGGCAAATAGGTCTCAGATAAACACAAAGCATAGGTTTGTACAATCCATATAAACTATATTACATATTTTAAACATTCCAATAAAAATATTGGAAAACCAAACACATATTCAATTTTTTTTACATTACAGACTATAGCCAGGATATGTCTAGGCCCTAAAAAATTTCCAAAAAATATATTATAAAAAATTATCAAGTTTACAGTTGATCCTTGGGGTTTAAACCTTTTGGACACAATGATAGGGTTTATATCACTCAAAAATATGCCAAAATAATTCCATAAAAATTTCATAATATAAATATATGTAACCCAAATGAAATACATATAGACCATATTTTTCAAAAATGCATAAAGATGTGTGGATCAGAAATGAGATTTGTAGTGGATAAGTGTGGGAATGTTGTGCATGAATAAATACACTACTAGTAATCTAAAAGATAGTGGTCCTAATACCATGTTGGGAAAGATATTTGATAACCATTATGTAAATATATCTTAGAGTGTGAAGGAAAAAATAAATCCTCACTATGTAATCAATCCATTAGATCTCAAACACTCAACACATAGAAGAGGAAAGGATTACTTCATTCATCTATCACTAAGTGAACATAATAAATTTGAATAAAAATAGGTTTTATCATCTATCTAATATCAAAAGTGTAAACTAATAATAATCACACAAAAAAAACAAAGAGAGATGAGGGGTATAAATAGATTATGGAAGAGCAATCTTCCTTTCCCTATTGGTCAACTAATTGGGCCACTTCAATGTGACATTGATAAACTATGTGAGCATTAGGATCAATAATCATAGATAAGTGTGACTAAACATAATTACCATATACAAGCTAACATATTATTAGTGCATGTAAAATAATACACCAACATCTTCTCATTTTTCCTTGTTTACTTGGAACTCTTAATTTTCCTTGTGTTCTCCCATCCAAAAATCCCACACTAAGTTCAATGATGAAGGCATATTTATTTTGGAAATATGCATGTAAAAAATAGCACTAAATGGAATATGTGAATTAATAATAATCCTATTCATCTTTGCCTTCACTTTTTTTCTTCTTTTATGTATGTGATTGTAATTTTTTTAATTTATATTATATCTTTCATAATTTTTACTAATTAGTATTTCTTATGAAATTCCTTTGCATTTATTTTTTTTAAGTGATGATTTTTAAAAGATTAGTATGCTATTATTATGTTAGAGTGCACACTATATTTTCATGATTATTTCACCTATATAAATGAGTTATATTTCAATTATTATTTATTTACATGATATTGATTAGATTGTTGAGATACACATAGGATTTTCATGTAACATATATATGGTCATGATTTTTGATTCATAATATGATTAGGGCACATTTCACATTCACTTTAGGGAAAATCTTGTGGGGGGTTGGGACATTATGGGGACATCTCTTAGCATGATTAAATTATATATATTCATTGATGATACTTATAATATTAGGATATCATTTGATATTATATGATTTAGTATACCTTACCTTATATATGTGACCTTGTATGTTTTGTACTTTCATATATATTCATGTGCATACCATGGTTGTTATATTCATGTATAAAGTATATATTCCATGATATGATACATAATTGAATCATTTTCATCAGGAAATATGTGAGTTTAGCATGATTTATCCATGTTTCATGTGTATTCATTCATTTATTTATATATTTTGTATTATATGTGCCCTCACTATCTTATGTGCCCTTCATTTTTTCTATGTGACTTATGTGTTTTTGATGTTAAAATTATTTGATTTATTCTTAGTCACATACATGATCCCATTTTAGTAATTTTTCTCATGTGTTTGTGTTTTATGGTGGCATGATCTATATCATGTATAGGGGTTGCCTATGTTTTTTTTTTAATTCATATCATGCTTATATTTGGGGAAATAACCCATACTTTTCATTTACATTCATATATGTCATGATAATTTTAATACATTTGTATATCTTATGCCCATATGGGACATTTCTTATTGATCTTAAATTTATTAAATTTTGCATTCATATGGGGCATATTACCCATTGTGTTGTATTAATTACATTTTACCCATGTGGTGAACATTAATCCCATATTTTTCATAACCTTTTTTTATATTAATTAAAATAATATTTTTAATTTATTTTTGGACACTAAAAGTTTCACTCGTAAATTTATGCAATATTTAACATAGATTTAGATGCATCTGATCTTAGAGTAGAATCATTACACCTTCAGTTGCTTAGATATATAGTTTTTTAATTTTATAGATTTTACCAGACTATATTATTAGAAATTACCCATTTGTGTAGAAAAATAAAACATTTTATTGCATCATTCATAGGTGCATTCTCATTGCTTCATGAGATTAAGGGGTTAAAAATAATATATACATACAATCCTTATTTTAATTTGATATGTATGCACACACATGTCAAAGTGGGGCAATATGCAAACACCTAAAAATGTCCCCCTTAGGATTTCACTAGTTTTATAATTACATGAGCTTAGGGCCCATTGGTATTTTTTTATTAGGTCAAATTAGGTGTTATTGGTGAATTTTATTTTTATCATATTTTTTCCATTCTCTCTCATCACATTTTTATGTTGGTCCCCAAGAAATTTATAGAGTAATTTTTTGGGGGTGTGGTTATTTGGTTTCATTAGGTGTGCTCTTTTCTTGTGGTTATATCTTGTTCATATTTTCAACCATTTGATGTTGGTTTATACTCTAATAAGGTTTTAATTTGAATTAAAGTCATTTTTGAATACACATGCATCTTAGTGCATTTGGTAATATAGGTATCATCTATCATCTTAATGTCACAATGATGTATTGAGCATTTACAAATATTATAGATAAATGAAGAATAAATTTATAGATTTTTCATTGTAACACTAAATATTATATTAAAAATGCACCACATTACATTGGTTTAGAGATAATTTTAAGAAGGGACCCCTAAAATCTTACTATAAAATCCAATGAAATCTTTTATTTTAGGTATAATTCCATTGGTGAATCTTTACAAAAAATTCCATGTCGATATAAATTGACTAGTGATTTCTATTAGCTCTTTCAAAAAACTTATAAATAACTAGTGAATCAAGTGTCATATTCAAATCAAGAAATAATAGAAAAAAATACAATTGAGAAATAGTTTAAAGGATGAGAAGTCTAAAGTTGAGATCTTATTTATGGTTCCTTATTTTTAACAGTTAGATTTGTCATTCTTTTAAATATTAAAATTATCCTTTTTAAGTGCTAGATTTGATGGCCACATGACTAAGTATAAATTGAGTACAAACCTCTTTAACCCTCTCAAAAGACCAACCAGATAATATAATAACCTGAGTGTAGAAAAAATTATGAAAAATATGAGAGTGTAGAGTATAAAACAACAATGGGGCCATAGGACAGACAAATATGAAAAGTGAGGATGACATAACTGAAAAAATATTCAAAATATTTTCATAGTTTTAAAATTATAAAATATATAATAAGGTTTTCCAAAATATCTTGACCACATCCATATTGGCCTTTCAAATATTTATTTATTTCAATTAACAAACCATGCCGACTAGAATATAATTATTACCTTAAACATTTAAAAATAAAATATAGTATGATCATGAGGCTCTGCTACATTTATTCAATTTATTCTTTGTGCATTGTTTAATTACATGTCATTATTTCTCAGAGGAAATTAATTTCTTTTTTGTTTAAAATAAGTATGTGGTAAAGACCAACCAGATAATATAATAAACTGAGTATGGAAAAAATATAATGAATACATTAATACATATAACTATAAGTTCCATGAAAATAATATCTTTAAAGATATTTCATCAAAACACTAGATGTAAAATGTCTTAACTATATCCATAATCAATAACGATAAGGTTTGCTAATATGTTTAACCATATCCATAATCAATAATGGCCTTTCAAATATATATTTTTATTTTAATTAAAAAACCATGTCAATCATAATATAATTATTACCTTAAATATTTAAAAATAAAATAAAATATGATCATGAGGCTATGTTTCATTTATTTAGTTTGTTTTTTGTGCATTATTTAAAAGAAGTATCATGCATGCCATTATTTCTTAGAGAAAAATAATTTATTGTTTTTTAAAAATATTATGTGGTAAAGACCAACCAGATAATATAATAAAATGAGTATTGAAAAAATAGTGACAACAAATCAAAGTATAAAGTATAAACCAAATATGGGGCAATAGGGCAAGATAACTATGAAAAGTGAGGATGACATAACTAAAAAAATATTCAAAATAGTGTCATAGTTTTAAAATTATAAGATATATAATAAGGTATACCTAAATGTATTAACCACATCCATATTGTTCTTTTAATTTTTTTTATTTCAATTAAAAAACCATGCAAAATAGAATATAATTATTACATTAAAATTTTATAAATAAAATACATTATGATCATGAGGCTCTAGGACTCTTTTTATGCAATACATATGGTAATATCATGTGTAATACTTAGTATATATTGATTATAGACCACAAATCACACTTTTGACATAGTTGATCTAATAGACTCAAATAATTTCCTGTTACAAGGGATCAATTCCTTATTGTTGTATCCTTTGTATGTTACACCTTGAATGAAATTACAAAATGTTTATCTTCAGATATTAGATATCATTTTGCTATGGATGAACTACTAGAATTAATGGTTTTGATGTACCCTCAATATTAGAAAAATGTTAACTCATAAAATTTTAAGAATAAAATCAAAATCTTATCCCAACGCTTTTATAAAAGTGTAGAATTGACTGGTGAACAAACTGAAGGCATTTCAAATTTTCCAAAGCTAAGGGAGTGGTCTATTCAATTTACCACAACAAGATTTAGACCATGATTTTGAAGATGGCTTGATCACTAGACTATGAACAACCTTATGTTTGAGTGAAATACAATGTGATGGTATCTTAGAATATTTTAATCTTGCTAATTTATGCTAAACAATGATTTTGGGCTTAGTGAGAAATGAGATAATTTTTAGTGCATTTCCATTTTTAAAGTTAAATTTAAGAAACAAGCTTGAAAATAATTGGAGACTTGTTTGAGGCTCTATACAACTATATATAATGTCTTCAATTTTTCATTTGATAGATCTCTGGTAATTTGGCAGTCAACATCTGAAAGGAGAGGATTGACTAATAATTATTCAAACACACTACAGTTTTGCAATACGAGATCCGATTCTAATAACTTTTTAAGATAATGCAAATAAAAATTATCAAGAACAAAATAAAGAAAATTAGCATGTCAAAATTTTAAATTTAGGCATCTAAAATCCAAGTTTGATCGAGAAAGGAGAATAAAATTTGTGATCAATTTTGAGATTTATTTTATCAAAGTTTTGAGAAAGCTTGTTAAAGATAATGCATAGTATATAAATGATTAAGAGGTAATTTATGTATTTTTATTTTTATTTTATTAATATAACATGTCTATAACAATTTTAAACTCAATTATAGAGATGCATAAGTATATTTTGATGTTCCCTTGTTATTTTGTACAAAGTAGGTGTATTTTTGTGTTCCATTTCATTTAGAGAACATGTCTATAACAATTGAAAACTCTATTATAGAGATGCATAAGTATATTGTGGTATTCCCTTATCATTTTATACCAAACATATTTGAGTTATATATAGTGTAATGAACTGTAAGTATCTATATTGGATGAACAACTTCACTTCTACCACTAGCTTGCATAAATGACTAAAAAAATTGAGAAAACCATCACATATGTATTCAAGCAACTTCCATTAATCCCACAAGTGAGGTTTTGGACCAACATTAAATTTTGCCTCAGGGCTCTTCAATATTTTGATGCCAATTCACTAAAAAATGGGGAAAAATCTAAACCTCAATCCCTATAGCTTTAATTCTACCTACACTGCACTCAATACTAGAAATAAAATAAACATTAGGTTTGAACATTATTTATTATTAAGTTTTTTAGTCAGTAAAACTATGTATAAGAAAGAGCATTTTTGTTTTAATAGTTTTATAAATGTGTTAAGGACCACTTATGACTTAGGACATAATAATCTTAAGTTAATAATTATATTTTGGTTGACATGATTTGTTAATTAAAATAAAAAAATATTTGGAAGGCCATTATTGATTATGGATATGATTAAGATATTTTGGTAGAGCTTATAATTATGTATTATGGATATGGTTAAAACATTATTATTATATTTATTCATTTCAAAATAGATGACTGTGCATGCAAATAATTGCGCTCAGTATTTAGAACAAAAGAAACATAAATCCATACCTTGTAATCATAATGAAACTAGATTAGAAATTATCTACACCTTCATTTCTAACCTCTCATCCCAATATTTCAAATACTATAGATTTTCTTATGCCAATAGCTTACATCAATGACTATAAAAATCAGGAAACTATCACATATGTATTCGAACAACTTACTTATGATCGAATACATATGCATCTCTATAATAAAATTTATAACAATTATATACATGTTCTCTTAATCAAATAGAATACTGAGAGTAGTTATTTTCATGCATTGTAGTCTGACTTGAAATGAATAAATATAATAATAAGTTTTTTGAAAAACATTTCTTTAAAGATATTGGCCTGCCAACCTCACTTTTCATAGTTTTTTTTCCCTATGGCCTCATAGCCAATTTAAGGTAATAATAATATTTTGGTTGGCATGGTTTGTTAATTAAAATAAAAAAATATTTGAAATAAAATTATTGATTATGGATATGGTTAAGACATTTTGGTAGACCTTTTTTTATAGTTTATATCTTAGTTATCAAATATATGTATGTGATCAGATTTCAAATAATATAATCTAACCTATCTAATATAGTAAATCCTATATAAGAGGAAATCTCTTGAAGGAAAGATATTTTATTCTATCAAAGTGTTTTATCAATCTCTTGATATCCATTTTATATCCCTATATCTGAAAAAATGGAAAAGGAAATGAAATGAAAGCAACCAAGAGATAAAAAGACTCAATGTACTCAATGTATACTTATATATTAGTATATTATATATCAATCTCTTGATATCCCTTTTATATCTTAGATTATTCTTTTAATATACTTACAAAGGTTTGTACTTAATGTAAACTAAGTACTACACATGATCTTACCATATGTACTACACCTTATTTTATAGTTTATATCTTAGTTATCAAATATATGTATATTTTTTTAGACTTCAAAAAATATAATATAACCTATCTAATAGATTAAATCCTATATAAGAGGAAATATCTTGAAGGAAATATTTTTTATTTTATCAAAGTGTTTTATCAATCTCTTGATATACCTTTTATATTTCTATAGCTGAAAATAAGGAAAAAGAAATGAAATGAAAACAACCAAGAGAGAAAAAGACTCAATGTACTCAATGTATACTTACAAATTAATCTCTTATATATCAATCTCTTGATATCCAATTTATATATTAGATTAGTCTTTTAAAAGAATTACAAAGGTCTGTATTCAATTTATATTAAGTACTGCACATGATCTTACTATATGTACTACACAAAAAGAGCCCTAGAGAACCATAATTTTAAGACATTAAAGATTTTTAAAAAAATTCAACCTCTCCCTCAAGCTCATCTTGAATCTTGATCATGTTACATAAATTTATTTACTAATTTTGGCAATGCTAAAATATGATCAATATGTAGAAACAACTTAAAATAAATATTATAAAACATTAAAATCCTTGTGTGTTTTCATAATTGTTCAAGAAAGAGTAAACCATTCAAACATATTTTTATATATGAAATAAAATAATACCATTTATCTATCAAAACCACAAAAAATAATATCAACATACTTAAAAATATCAAGACATTATTTAATACCAAGTATCAACATAAATTTCAACATAAAAATTTAAGTTTTAATCAGAGTCTATATCAAAAACCAAATATATTAAAAGGGAATCCTTATCAATCAATTACTCATTATACTCCATGGAAGTAGTGGGAATTTTCATCAAGTGGGTTTATTCCCCTTCAAAATCATCTACCTTTAACTTAGCCTTTTTTAACATACTAACATACATAGGTTGTGTTGTAGGGCTGCTAGCACATTTCCTACTAGAAGTAGTTTTTTCAAGTTCAAGGGGTGGAATATTAATTTTAAGTGTAAAAATTTCATTAGGATGTAATTTTTCATTTAATTCAAAAATATTTTCATGTTGAGGTGGATTGAGCAATGGAACATTATGCTCATTATTCTGAGTAGTAATATACATGTGTTGAGGGGGCTCATTTGGAATGCCTCATATGAGAGTATTGTAGAAACAAATATTGTCTCAACCACCCCTTGGTCCCCTTATAAACACTTACACACCTTATTAATTTAAAATAAACTACTTATTTTAAATTAATGACCTCACCTAATGACCTCACCTAGACACCTCACCCTAAGACCTTTTCTTAACCTATGAGTCACCCTAAGACTAAGTCCTCCACATCCTAACTACCCATGACCTATTCTCACTCCATCCTAACCTCCTAACTAAATCTCGTGCCTAATAAACCCATATTTTTACTGTTCTCCAATGGCAAAAGCACTTGGCGGGTGGAGAAATAGGTAAAGAGCTAAAAATAACCCTTTTACCCATTCTTTCTCCACCGACATCGGTCAATGGTCGATCGATGCCGGTGGGATTGCCGACGTTGGTTACATAACCCAAGCTCTAACATTGAGCTTCCCCCTGACTCTTTGATATCAATGCACACACTCTGAGACCAATCATCAGAATTTGACTAATGCTCACCTGGCTACCGAAACTCTGCACAAGTCACTCCAGACATTGGATTGAAGACATTGTATGAGGACCTCGACATTAGCCACAATAAGAAAAAGCATTCTAACACCTCTGGTTCTTCATCTAAGAGAGCTAAGTATTCTATCTTATTTTAGTATTTTAAGAATACATTGGTAATTACTTTCCATTTGCTATTTCTAAGTACTGTTGAGAGACCAGACCCAACTTCTTCCATGGAAGGGCTAAAAAGCCTTCCTCTTATTCCTACCTCCTTTACACACCAACCCTTTACCTTTACCCTTCTTTAGACCCTATTAATTTTCCCACAACCCTACACAAGCCTTTAAACTCTCAGAGTCCTCTATCCACCATAGAAATACCCTGAAACCTGACCAAAGGACCATTGCCCCTACTGACATCGGCAACTTAACCAACATCGGCACCATTTACATACTGACATCAGTAGTATAACTAATGTCGACGACTGTGTAAACCAAAAAACTTGTCTAAATATCCCAAAGACTAGACAAAACCTTTGACCAGCCTACTGAGACACATGGACTACAGAGAATAGGTACACATTATCTATTTTTCTCTTTCTTAAGTCTTTTATCATTTATTTTTATATAGAACTCTTTTCATTAAATAGTGGACTGTCATCCCTCACAGAGCTCTACGCTTCTGAGACCGAGCACCTAGCTTGGCAGTCCACCATATCCTTCTCTAACATTCTCCTTGTTTGAGTTTCTTTCTTTTTATAGGTGTTTCCTCCACAGCCAAAGAGGAGCTCTCATAATGCTTGGATATGGTGCGCAACTTAATCCGGGTGTTTCCTCCACAGCCAAAGAGGAGCTCTCGCAATGCTTGGATACGGTGCGCAACTTAATCCGGGTAACGTCAAACCCCAAACCTTTAATATTAGTTTCTTCTTTCTTCTAAAAATAATTAGCAAAAAATTAGAGAAACATTCTAGCACGCCCGGTGGGACTCTAGAGTTTTCCTTGGGTTCATTCTTTTAAAAAACAAACTTTCATATAGTTGCATTAGGAAAATATCCTTTTCTTGCATCCTCTCTTCTATCTTTTTGTTTTAAAAATAAACTATTAGCACAAGTTAAAAAGAACATCTCTCTTTTTCTTCTTTTCACTTGTTTCCTGCATCTTAGAGTAGTGAAAATATTCATACTCTTAACCTCTTCTCCAATTGTTTGCATTTGAACAAACATATTTCAATTTGGGTTAAAAATAATTGCATTTCATTCTTGCTTGAATGCGTTCTTAGCTCACTTAGTAATTAAAAGCATTATGAATAAATCATAGTGCACAAATGTTACACAACCAGACCACAATCACATCAAATCAAACATCTAAACTTACTTGAGACAAGGCCCATCTAGGATTTCATCACCTAGCAGATACCTTACCCCACCTGGTGATCCTACTTGGATTTCACCACCAAGAGGAGGACCCACTCTGTTCTCTAGCAGAGTATAAACTATAGGCAAAGTATATATTAGCTAAGTGGCCCAGCTCAGCTCTAGGTTTGTGAAGTGAAGGGAGCAAGCCCCAGCACCAGGCCACGTACTGAACTTAACACAAATCTTTGAGCACCAAAACACAACTTGAAACCAGCCATAAACTTCCTCTTTAGGACCTGTTCTACAAACCCAATTCTCAAACACATTCTTCTAAGGCATAAGCCACCACAACTCTAAAATTTATTCCTAGGAATTTAATGTTTTAGAGGTTGCTTGCCAAATCACCTTTTTTTTTTGCTATTTTTATTTGATTGTTTGAGTTGATAAGGTCACATTATTCTAAGGTCTAAAACAACTCAGAATTTCTTTTCTTTCAAAAACTATCATTTTTCTATGTTTCTAGAATTACACAAAAATCAACATCGGCTTGTCCACCGACGTTAGCAACAACTTTTCACTGACATCGGTTATCTCACTAACCTTGGCAGCCTTTCAAAAATTGACATCGATTAAACAACTGACATCGATCACTGTCAACAAATTTTCTTTCCAAACAACAAGCTTAAAACCTGACTTTTTTGCTGTTAAACACAAAAAATTTATTCTCTAAAACTAAAACACATAGTTTTTGAAACCTAAATTCATTTTGCTTTGAATGGTTTTGACACGTAGTCAAGTCAAATCCCTTGTTGACCACACGAGTCAAACAACCACTCCCACCTTCGCCTTTTATACCAAGTCACCTAATGGAGTATACTTTAGACACTGAGCATACTCCTATCCAACCAACCCCCGATCGACCTCCTATTGTTACCAAAGGGGATCAAGAATTTGAGAGATTCTTTGACCACAATGTCAAGGCTCTCCAACATTATCTCGCTAGAAGCCAAATGTGAGATCCTTTAGGTAACCATATTTATGGGATGCCAACTTCCTTGGTTGACATGATAATGATATCAATAGCATCCATTACCCAACCTATGGTCACTCAAGCCATTGCCTTGACCAGTAACCCAACTATGGCCAATGTTCAAGATTTGGCCTCCCCTTATATTTCTGGACCTACCTCCATTGGGGTTTTTGTACCCCCTCAACCACAAACAATTCAACCAAGTTTGACACCTTTCCAAAACATGATTGTCTCTATCCCACCCACTCTTACACCTATAAACATGAGAGTGGCTACTCATCCTTTAACTAGTCTCACCACCATTCAACCACCTTTGGTGGCATTTAGTCAAGTTGTGCCCTCCAACTTCACGGCACAAGCCCCCTTGGCCTCAACATTGGCACCTATGACGAAATACCAATATGTTGCACCTATACAAATGCAACCAAGTACGTTATACGCCCCTCCCAACGCCTTCCAGGGACCCTATAACTTAAGGGGTGCCCCTCAAGCCAATCCATCTAGCGATCTAATTAAGATGCTGATGGATAAGATGTCTAACCTTGAGACATTTGTTTTAGGTTCAAGGAATCTTCTTTCATGCGAACAAATGTGTAACGAACCTATCCACCCTTCGATTCATATTCAACCATACCCTAGCCAATGGGAACTCCTAAAATTTACTCACTTTTAGAGTAAAGAGGACCCACAACAACATCTACAAGTGTTTAGACACACTTGCTATCTCATAACGCACGATGATGCGTTATTACTTCGCACATTCCCCATGTCACTTTCTAGCACCGCCCTTGATTGGTATAGCTCCATTACCAGTCATTCTCTCTTTACCTTCATGCAACTCGGTCAGCTATTCCTTGACCACTTCTCAATCAACATCACCAAGAAGGTCTCCATCACAGACCTATATGCTATTAGACAATTTGATGATGAATCAATAGCAGACTTTGTTGCCTTTTGGAGAGGTTTGATCAACCAACTCTCCTTTTCACTACCTCAACTTGAGCTCATTGAGCTCTTTTCAAGAGCATGTGCCAAGCACATCTCATCCACTTTGCAGGTTCAAACTTTCTACACTTTTGATGAAGCTTTCACTATGGCTTGAAAGCTTGAACTCCATGAAATCGAAGAAGACAGACTCAAATTGCATAGTAAAAATACCAACACAAAATCCAATGACCCTTCTTCTTCCAAACCTTCTTCTTCTCACTCCAAGTCTAAGGGATCAGCAAACACTGTGGTACTTAGATCATCATCTTCTACCACAACTAACCAATCTGAGCCCTCCATGTCATAAAACATCACAAGACAATTCCAACAATGGTATGTACAGTGTCAATACACTCCAATAAGAGAAACATACACTTCTATGTTAGATAAATTAGTGAAGCAGGGAGTCCTCAACCTCCCTCAAATTTGATGACCATCCCAATTTGATCCCTCATGAACCATCCCTACATGGTATAGGGAAAATGACTTTTGTAATTATCATCGCATCAAGGGTCATGACGCGGACAATTGCAAAACTTTTAAAAATGTTATTCAAGACATGTTAGACAAAGGGGATCTTGTTTTGGATAACCCAAAAGTGTTGGCTAACCAAAACATAGATATCTTTATGCAACCATTCCCTAACCATCCCCCAAGTGAGAATAATGTTCAAACCATGGCTGATGACCTTCAAGAGCACAATATATGCATGGTCGACATAGTTTATCCTTTCATTCCTAACCAACCTCTCCCAAAGTCTGAAGAGGTTGGTCAACCCATTTCTCCACCACGGGTAGAAGAGCCTATTCTACCCATATCACCCCCACAACATCAAACACCTCCTCCACACATACTTCTACCTCGTGAGGAACCCATATTACATGTTCCTCTTGCCCCAACCTTCCCTCTTCTTCTACCATTGGAAGAAGTTACCATTCATACCCCACACCCTCATGTAGAAGTGGCCATCATCCCTCTACTTCACCCTTTAGAGGAGCCTTCCTCTCATATTTGTCCTCCACCGATGGAGGATAGTCCTCCATCCACCCCTCTTTCACATGTAGGAGAGTCAACTTTGACCTCTCCCTTATTGGAGGATGCTTTGACGATACCAATGCCATTGGCCCCGCCCTCATCCTTCTTATTACCAATGGAGGATCATACTTTTCACACTCCTAGACCACATGTGGAAGGCATGATTATCCCTGTGATCTATCCTCTCGAAGAGCCAAATTCTCCAATCCCTTCTCCACCAAGAGAAGAACTTGCCACCTCACCCACTTTGGTCGAGGAAGATTCGGTGATTGTTCTCTCTCACCTTTGGCAAGAGATCACTGTGTCTAACACATTTTTGCTCTTGCAATCACCCAAATCCCCCAAAAGACCAACTATAAGACCTTGCGTGATGTCACCTAAACCCTTCTCTTGATTGGCAGAAAACTTAGGATTTCTTCATTCTAGGAACCTAAAACATGAGGCGCTATGGGAGTGACTTAAGGCTCCTTATCTTACACATTTTACTTCACCTTCTAATGAAAATCCTTTTATGACAATTCACTTTAAAATCCTCTAATAAGGATTGGGCTTCCACCCCTAAATCATCAAAATCTCAACCTTCCACATCTAAATCTAAAACCTCACAGGTGTCTACCATGCCGAAACAGGTTAAATCCCTTGGTGCTCACCCTGTATTGAACCTCACTCACCCATAAGTGAAGGTAGATTTGAACCTTTCCCCACACAATAGTGGTCCTCATGCTAAACTAAAGAAGGATGCTAGACCATGTTGGTCTACTCCTCCCCTAACCAAAAAGGTGGTACAAAAAACTCTCCCACCTTCACCATTGTCCTCTATCTTGGGTCCACATCCTTCCACTTTAATAGGAGTGCTCCCAATTCCAACACCTCACAAAAACAAATTGCCTCCATTACTCCCTTTACCCATCAAAAACATACTTCTTCGTAAGAATTCAACACTTCTCACCAAGAAAGTGCCATCTACATGTATGGCCACACCACCAACTAAAAAGGTGGTACGAAAAACTCCCCCTACAACTCCAAAATAGAAGTTGTCAACCCCTACTACAATAACGAGCGTAGACCCATTAGTGGGTTCCTATGCTTTGATGTTATGCCAATTGTTGTAGTCATCTAGCATCATTCTCCTGCCCATTAAGCCATACCAACCTCTCAGATCAAAACCATCTTGGTTCGATGACACTAAAATTTGTGTGTATCATCACACACCTGGGCATGATACTGAGCATTGTAAAGTTGTCATCTACCAACACATGAAAAAGGGCACCCTTCTCATTAAGGACCCCTTTGAAAAACTACTGACACCATCCCATGCCTCCCAAACCTCCTCACCTTCATCGGGATCCCATCTTCAAACTATGGTCCCTCTACCACCTTCTCCCCCTATATTAAAAATCAACACCATTAATGTGGCCATCAGGTCTCAAACTCTAAAGGATAAAGGAAAAGAGTGAGTTTCTATTCCTTGGACATATCCATTCACCAAGCCTTCTCAACCACCAAAACCCAAGATTCCTATCTTGGGCACATCTCAACCAACATCTTTAGAGGCAATTCGTGACTCCATGGTGAAACAACTTCACCAAACCCTTGTCAAGATATCTTTGTATGACCTAATTCAATGCACTCCACAACATGTCCAAGCCTTAATCAAAGCTTTACAGGTAGTGGAGGTCTAACCTGAAGACCCCCAACCATTGGCTACTTTAGTCAAATCATTACCAACTGTTGTCACCATCACCTTCAGTGATTCTGAGATTCCTGCCTACAACCTGGAAGATCAGGATCCCGCCCTCTCAAAGTAACCCTATTAGGGAAAAGCTTCATAAGATGCATCCTCACGTTGCACTCCTTGTCAAAGAGGAGCTTTAATGTCTTCTCTCTATCTCATTTATCGAACCCATTAATTATCTGCAATGGGTGTCAAACATTGTCCCTGTCACAAAAGCAACTAGGGGAATTTGAATTTGTACTGCCTATCACGACCTCAACCTAGCCTACCCAAAGGATGACTTTATTTTGTCAATCATTGACCAAACCATGCCTATAACAAAAATTTTAAAGACTGAGATTTTAAAATCAGAGATCTTGTCCTTAAATAAAACCAACATGTGACCAATATGGAAAGAAGCAAATGAGGCAAGTTTTCTCCTAATTGGCTCATACCTTATATCATAACACACAAGTATAGATCAGGGACTTATCATCTGTATTCTCTCGAAGGTCAGCCAGAACCTCAGCCCCTTAATGCCTTTCATCTGCGACCATTCTATTGTTAATCAAGTAATCATTCACTTGATGTTTAACTTGAGCTCGTCCCTTGAGCAACCTTTCATCATCCTCATTCCTATTCCTTTCAACCCTTTTTCCTCACAAATATTAGTTAACCCTTTTTTAAGCATTAAAATACTTTGTCCTAATAAAAGGGAAACCCCTAAACCTCTATAGTCTAGTCCATGACTACAAGTTCAGTCATAAACCAAACATAAATTGAGATGGCTAACAAAAGGTCATAAACTATAAATGTAGACTGCTCCCTCGAAGTATAGCTACATTATTAATGTAATTAGTAGACTTTTCCCTTAAAGGAAAACTATTCAAAGACATCAAAACATACAAAGTAAACTATAGACCACTCCCTCGAAGGATGGCTATACCCAAATTTTGCTACACAAATAGCACCCTCTCAGAAGCTGCCCACATCGATCAGCTTCACATGACCACAAAACAAATCAACATCCCCAAGTAGACTTCCAGCATTGATCAATCTACCAAAAAAAAAGACTGACAAACTATTAAGTCATGGACTTGCCTATAGTCATTCTCAGGGTCACCTATAAAAGGGGCAAATTTATCCCTGCTAAAAAAGGTTACGCTATCCTCACATCTCACATAATCACACCTATTACCTCAACATACTCAAGGGACTTTGAACTCACTTAACATCAAGTGATTAGAGTACTTTTCTAACACAAACCAATGGTCAATGACATAATGCATGAACGGGGATTTTGTTTACAAAAACCCTATCTATGCTATCACTATGGTCCTTGTCAATGAAAGAGCAAAACAACTTTCACTTCTTATACACCTTCGTCACATACCAAAACATACAACCAAAACATTTTCCAACCAATTACACAACATCATGCAATTTGTGTTATCTAAATTATCATAGCCCATTCACATTCATTTCTATGGAAAACAATACACATGGAAACTATTAACTAAACACAATTTATGTCAAGCATATACCATCAACAATATGGAAACTTGTTAAATCATAAATAATCTCATTTCATTTTTAGCATACACCATCACCAATATGGAAAATTGCCAAGGATGAAAAACCACATAACCTATGTTACATCGTACACCATCACACAATATGGAAAAGGCTGTAACATCATCATGCACTCATTATTTCAAACCTAACCAAAACAACTATCAACCAAACACAATTTATGTCAAGCATATACCATCACCAATATGGAAACTTTCTGAAGCATAAATAAACTCATTTCATTCTTAGCATACCCATCACGAATATGGAAAATTTCTAAAGATGAGAAACCACATAACCCATGTTACAGCATACACCATCACACAATATGGAAAAGGTTGTAACATCGTCATACACTCATCATCACTAACCTGACCAGAACAACTACCAACCTCTTTGACTCTTCTTCCCTTTTTGGGAGAACTACATTGGCCTGAGGCCCTTGAAACAGGGGCTATGTAGGTAGCACTCAGTTGACATGGGGTCTCTTGAGGTTAGCTCGACCATTTGTTCATCCATTTACCTAATGGACCAACTATCTATACCAACCCAAAATCATGACCAAACAACCAGCCCTGCCACTGTAGAATCCACCTTAGACTTCTCACGGGGCACATTGGAGATCACATACATCTCCCTAACTAGAACACACAATACTTGAGATCACTTATATCTCAGCCCTACTCGACTAAGGACCTTGGAGATCATGACTATCTCCTCAGACCATGACCACTTTCGAGACAACTTTGCCTTGGTTGTTTTGATTGCATATATGCTACCTCATGATTAGTTAGAAAATTTTATGCACCCCACATTATGTCCCTCACACGTATTGTCGGATCGCGACCAAGTTGATCCCCAATATTTGTGACATTTTTGTGTTTTCCAGGAGCACTTACTAGCCCAAATACTTGGAGCATGATGACCATTGGAGTTATAGCTTTGATCGATTAACCCAATCAGCTACCAAAAATAAGTTGGGGACCAGTTAGTTTAATTTTAGTCCTCTTTGACCATTGGAGCTACAACTTTGATCCTTTAACCCAATCAGCTACCAATAATAAGTTAGGGACCGGTTACATCAATTTTAGTGCTCTTTGACCTTGCCTGTGACAATTTGACCTACCTATCAAGTGAAGTGGTATACATGCAATCTCAAATATTGCAGTGTTCACACTCCAACCTCACCTTATCCATCTACTGCCTATCAAATTGACAACTAATTTTAGATTGCCCTCTCTCAATTCTTGCTTTGAGGGGGAATACCTCATCCCATACCTGGGGCAACCTACACCTATTTTTGTCTTGCAGTTCATTAGGACAAACCACAAGACAAAAGGGGCAAATTTAGACACCAATATTATGTCAACCACCCCTTGGTCCCCTTATAAACACTTACACACCTTATTAATTTAAAATAAACTACTTATTTTAAATTAATGACCTCACCTAGACACCTCACCTTGGACACCTCACCCTAAGACCTTTACTTAACCTATGAGTCACCCTAAGACTAATTCCTCCACATCCTAACTACCCATGACCTATTCTCACTTGATCCTAACCTCCTAACTAACTCTCATGCCTAATAAACATATATATTGACCATTCTCTAATGGCAAAAGCACTTGGCAAGTGGAGAAATAGGTAAAGAGCTAAAAATAGCCCTTTTACCCATTCTTTCTCCACCGATGTCAGTCAATGGTTGGCTAACATCGACAGGATCACCGACGTCGGTTACATAACCCAAGCTCTAACATTGAGTTGCCCCCGACTCTTTGATATTAACGCGCACACTCTAAGACCAATCATCAAAATTTGACTAATGCTCACCTGGCTACCGAAACTCTGCACAAGTCACTCCAAACATTGGATTGAAGACATTGTATGAGGACCTCGACATCAGCCACAATAGGAACAAGCATTCTGACACCTCTAGTTCTTCATCTAAGAGAGCTAAGTATTCTATCTTATTTTATTATTTTAAGAATACATTGGTAATTAGTTTCCATTTGCTATTTCTAAGTACTGTTGAGAGACTAGACTCGACTTCTTTCGTGGAAGGGCTGAAAAGCCTTCCTCTTATTCCTACCTCCTTTACATACCAACCCTTTACCTTTACCCTTCTTCAGACCCTATTCATTTTCCTGCAACCCTGCATAAGCCTTTAAAATCCTAGAGTCCTCTGTCCACCATAGAAATACCCTAAAATCCGACCAAAGGACCATTGCCCCTACCGACATCGGTAGCTTAACTGATGTCGGCACCATTTACATACCGACATCGGTAGTATAACCGATGTCAATGACTCTGCAAACCACAAAACTTGTCTAAACAACCCAAAGACCAGACAAAACCTTTGACCAGCCTACTAAGATAGACAGACTATAGAGAATATGTACGCGTTATCTATTTTTCTCTTTCTTAAGTCTTTTATCATTTCTTTTTATACAAAACTTTTTTCATTAAATAGTGGACTGTCATCCCTCATGGAGCTCTACACTTCCGGGACCGAGCACCTAGCTTGGTAGTCTACCATATCCTTCTCTAACATTCTCCTTGTTTGAGTTTCTTTCTTTCTATAGGTGTTTCCTCCACAGCCAAAGAGGAGTTCTCACAATGCTTGGATATGGTGCGTAACTTAATCCGAGTGTTTCCTCCATAGCCAAAGAGGAGCTCTCACAATGCTTGGATACGGTGCGCAACTTAATCCAGGTAACGTTAAACCCCAAACCTTTAATATTAGTTTCTTCTTTCTTCTAAAAATAATTAGCAAAAAATTAGAGAAACATTCTAGCACGCCCGGTGGGACTCTAGAGTTTTCCTTGGGTTCATTCTTTTAAAAAACAAACTTTCATATAGTTGCATTAGGAAAATATCCTTTTCTTGCATCCTCTCTTCTATCTTTTTGTTTTAAAAAGAAACTATTAGCACAAGTTAAAAAGAACATCTCTCTTTTTCTTCTTTTCACTTGTTTCCTGCATCTTAGAGTAGTGAAAATATTCATACTCTTAACCTCTTCTCCAATTGTTTGCATTTGAACAAACATATTTCAATTTGGGTTAAAAATAATTGCATTTCATTCTTGCTTGAATGCATTCTTAGGTCACTTAGTAATTAAAAGCATTATGAATAAATCATAGTGCACAAATGTTACACAGCCAGACCACAATCACATCAAATCAAACATCTAAACTTACTTGAGACAAGGCCCGTCTAGGATTTCATCACCTAGTAGATACCTTACCCCACCTGGTGATCCTACTTAGATTTCACCACCAAGAGGAGGACCCACTCTGTTCTCTGGTAGAGTATAAACTATAGGCAAAGTATATATTGGCTAAGCAGCCCAGCTCGGCTCTGGGTTCGTGAAGTGAAGGGAGCAAGCCCAGCACCAAGCCACATCCTGAACTTAACATAGATCTTTGAGCACCAAAACACAACCTAAAACTAGCCATAGACTTCCTCTTTAGGACCTGTTCTACAAGCCCAACTCCCAAACACATTCTTCTAAGGCATAAGCCACCATGAATCTAAAATTTATTCCTAAGAATTTAATGTTTTAGAGGTTTCTTGCCAAATCACCTTTTTTTCTATTTTTATCTAATTGTTTAAGCTAATAAGGTCACATTATTCTGAGGTCTAAAACAACTCAAATTTTCTTTTCCTTCAAAAACTATCAATTTTTTGTGTTTCTAGAATTACACAAAAATTGACAGCGGCTTTTCCACCAACATCGGCAATAAATTTTCACCGACATCGGTTATCTCACTGACCTCGGCAACCTTTCAATAACTGACATCAGTTAAACAACTGACATTAGTCACTGTCAACAAATTTTCTTTCCAAATAGCAAGCTTAAAACCCAACTTTTTTGTTGTTAAACACAAAATTTTGGTTCTCTGAAACTGAAACACCTAGTTTTTAAAACCTGAATTCATTTTGCTTTGGATGGTTTTGACACGCAGTCAAGCCAAATCCCTTGTTGACCACATGAGTCAAAGAGCCACTCCCACCTTCGCCTTTTATACCAAGTCACCTAATGGAGTATACTTCAGACACTGAGCATACTCCTATCCAACCAACCCTCGATCGACCTCCTATTGTTCCTAAAGGGGATCAAGAATTTGAGAGATTCCTTGACCACAATGTCAAGGCTCTCCAACATTATCTCACTAGAAGCCAAACACGAGATCCTTTAGGTAGCCCTATTTATGGGATGCCAACTTCCTTGGTTGAAATGGCAATGATATCAACAGCATCCATTACCCAACCTATGGTCACTCAGGCCATTGCCTTGACCAGTAACCCAACCATGGCCAATGTTCAAGATTTGGCCTCCCCTTATATTTTTGGATCTACCTCCATTGGGGCTTTTTTACCCCCTCAACCACAAACAATTCAACCAAGTTCGACAACTTTCTAGAACTTGATTGTCTCTATCCCACCCACTCTTATGCCTATAAACATGAGAGTGGCTACTCATCCTTTAACTAGTCTCGCCACCATTCAACCACCTTTAGTGGCATTTAGTCAAGTTGTGCCCTCCAACTTCATGGCATAATCCCCCTTGGCCTTGACATTGACCCCTATGACGAACTACCAATATGTTGTGCCTATAAAAATGCAACCAAGTATGTCATACACCCCTCCCAACGCCTTCTAGGGACCTTATAACTTAGGGGGTGCCCCTTAATCCAATCCATCTACTGATATAATTAAGATGTTGATGGATAAGATGTCCAACCTTGAGACATCTATTTCAGGTTCAAGGAGTGTTCTTTCATATGAACAAATCTGTAACGAACCTATCCACCCTTCAGTGCCTATTCGACCATACCCTAGCTAGTGGGAAGTCTGAAAATTTACTCACTTTTAGAGTAAAGAGGACCACAACAACATCTACAAGTGTTTAGACATGCTTGCTAACTCATAGTGCACAATGATGCATTATTACTTCGCACACTCCCCATGTCACTTTCTAGCACTGCCCTTGATTGGTATAGCTCCATTACCAGTCATTCTCTCTTTACCTTCACGCAACTCACTCAGCTATTCCTTGACCACTTCTCAATCAACATCACCAAGGTTTCCATCACAGACCTATATTCTATTAGACAATTCCATGATGATTCAATAGTAGACTTCATTGCCCATTGGAAAGGTTTGATCAACCAACTCTCCTTTTCACTACCTCAACCTGAGCTCATTGATCTCTTTTCAAGAGCATGTGCCAAACACATCTCATCCACTTTACAGGTTCAAACTTTCTGCACTTTTGATGAAGCTTTCACTATGGCCCGAAATCTTGAACTCTATGCAATCGAAGAAGATAGAGTCAAATTACGTAGTAAAAATACCATTGCAAAATCCAATGACCCTTCTTCTTCCAAACCTTCTTCTTCTCACTCCAAGTCTAAGGGATCGACAAATGCTGTGGTACTTAGATCATCATCTTCTACCACAACTAACCAATTTGAGCCCTCCACATCACAAAACATCACAAGACAATTCCAACAATGGTATATACAGTGTCAATACACTCCAATAGGAGAATCATATGCTTCCATGTTGGATAAATTAGTGAAGCAGGGAGTCCTCAACCTCCCTTAAATCTGACCACCACCCCAATTTGATCCCTCATGAGCCATCCCTGCATGGTATAGGGAAAATGACTTTTGTAATTATCATCGCGTCAGGGTCATCACACGGACAATTCCAAAACCCTCAAAAATGTTATTCAAGACATGTTAGACAAAGGGGATCTTGTTTTGGATAACCCAATTGCGTCGGCTAACCAAAACATAGATATCTTTAGGCAACCATTCCCTAACCATTGCCCAAGTCAGAATAATATTCAAACCATGGCCGATGACCTTCAAGAGTGCAATATATGCATGGTCGACATGGTTTCTCCTTTCATTCCTAACCAACCTCTCCCAAAGTCTAAAGAGGTTGGTCAACCCATTTTTCCACCATGGGTAAAAGAGCCTATTCTACCCATATCACCCCCACAACATCAAACACCTCCTCCACACATACTTCTACCTCGTGAGGAACCCATATTACATGTTCCTCTTGCCCCAACCTTCCCTCTTCTTCTACCATTGGAAGAAGTTACCATTCATACCCCACACCCTCATGTAGAAGGGGCCATCATCCCTCTACTTCACCCTTTAGAGGAGCCTTCCTCTCATATTTGTCCTCCACTGATGGAGGATTGTCCTCCATCCACCCCTCTTTCACACGTAGGAGAGTCTACTTTGACCTCTCCCTTATTAGAGGTTGCTTTGACGATACCAACGCCACTGGCCCCGCTCTCATCCTTCTTATTACCAATGGAGGATCATAATTTTCATGCTCCTAGACCACATGTGGAAGGCATGATTATCCCTGTGCTCTATCCTCTTTAAGAGCCAAATTCTCCAATCCCTTCTCCACCAAGAGAAGAACTTGCCACCTCACCCACCTTGTTCGAGGAAGATCCGGTGATTGTTCTCTCTCGCCTTTGGCCCGAGATCACTACGTCCAACATGTTTCTGCTCTCGCAATCGCCCAAATCCCCCAAAAGACTGACTGTAAGACCTCAGATGATGTCACCTAAACCCTTCTCTCGATTGGCAAAAAACTTAGGATTTCTCCATTCTAAGAACCTAAAACATGAGGTGCTATGGGAGCGACTTAAGGCTCCTTATCTTACACATTCTGCTTCACCTTATATAGCCAATCCTTTTGTGACAATTCACCCCAAAGCCTCTGATAAGGATTAGGCTTCCACCCCTAAATCATTAGAAGCTCAACCTTTCACATCTGAATCTAAAACCTCACAGGCATCTACCATGCCAAAATAGAATAAATCCCTCAGTGCTCACCCTGTATCAAACCTCACTCACCCAAAAGTGAAGGTAGATTTGAACCTCACCCCACACAATAGTGGTCCTCGCGCTAAACTAAAGAAGGATGCTAAACCACGTCGGTCTACTCCTCCCCTAACCAAAAAGGTGGTACAAAAAACTCTCCAACCTTCACCATTGCCCTCTATCTTGGGTCTACATCTTTCCACTTTAACAGGAGTGTTCCCAATTCCAATAACTCACAAAAACAAATTGCCTCCATTACTCCCTTTACCCATCAACAACATACTTCCTCCTAAGAATTCAACACTTCTCACTAAGAAAGTGCCATCTACACATATGGCCACACCACCAACTAAAAAGGTAGTACGAAAAACTCCCCCTACAACTCCTAAATAGAAGTTGTCAACCCCTACTAAAACAATGAGCACAAACCGATTAGTGGGTTCCTATGCTTCACTGTTATGTCAATTATTGCAGTCCTCTAGCATCGTTATCCTACCCATTGAGCCATACCAACCTCTCAGATCAAAACCATCTTTGTTCAAGGACACTAAAATCTATGCATATCATCACACACCTAGGCATGATACTGAGCATTGTTGCTCTCTTAAAGTTGTCATCCACCAACACCTAAAAAAGGGCACCCTTCTCATTAAGGACCCCTTTGACAAACTATTGACACCATCCCATGCCTCCCAAACCTCCTCACCTTCATCGGGATCACATCATCAAACTTTGGTCCCTCTACCACCTTCTCCCCCTATATTCAAAATCAACACCATTAATGTGGCCACTAGGTCTCAAACTCTGAAGGATAAAGGAAAAGAGCAAGTTTCTATTCCTTGGACATATCCATTCGCCAAGCCTTCTCAACCACCAAAACCCAAGATTCCTATCTTGGGCACATCTCAACCAACATCTTCAGAGGTAATTCGCAACTCCATGGTGAAACAACTTCACCAAACCCCTGTCAAGATATCTTTATATGACCTAATTCAAAGCTCTCCGCAACATTGCCAAGCCTTAATCAAAGCTTTATAGGTAGTGGAGGTCCAACCTGAAGACCTCCAACCACTGGCTACTTTAGTCAAATCATTACCAATTGTTGCTGCCATCACCTTCAGTGATTCTGAGATTCTTTTCTACAACTTGAAAGATCAGGATCCTACCCTCTCAAACTAACCCTATCAGGGAAAAGCTTTGAAGGATGCATCCTCTCATCACACTCCTTGTCAAAGAGGAGCTTCAACGTCTTCTCTCCATCTCATTTATCCAACCCATTGATTATCCGTAATGGGTGTTAAACATTGTCCCTATCACAAAAGCAACTGGGGGAATTTGAATTTGTACTACCTATCACGACCTCAACCTAGCCTGCCTAAAGGATGAATTTACTTTGTCAAGCATAGACTAAACCATGCCTGTAATTTTTTTTTGAAAGAGCGAGATTTTAAAATCAGAGATCTCATCCTTAAAGAAAACCAACACATGACCAATATGAAAAGAAGCAAATGAGGCAAGTTTTCTCCTAATTGGCTCTGACCTTATATCATAACACACAAGTATGCATCAGGGACTTATCGTCTATCTTCTTTTAAAGGTCAGCAAAAACCTGAGCCCCTTAATGCCTTTCATCTGCGACCATTCTATTGTTAATCAAGTAATCATTCACTTGATGTTTAACTTGAGCTCATCCCTTGAGCAACCTTTTGTCATCCTCATTCCTATTCCTTTCAACCCTTTTTCCTCACAAATATCAGTTAACCCTTTTTTAAGCATTAAAATACTTTGTCCTAATAAAAGGGAAACCCCTAAACCTCTATAGTCTAGTCCATGACTACAAGTTCAGTCACAAACCAAACATAAATTGGGATGGCTAATAAAAGGTCATAAACTATAAATGTAGACTGCTCCCTCGAAGGATAGCTACATTATTGTTGTAATTAGTAGACTACTCCCTTGAAAGACAGTTGTTTGAAGACATCAAAACATACAAATTAAACTATAGACCACTCCCTCGAAGGATGGCTATACCCAAATTTTGCTACACAAACAACACCCTCTCAGAAGGTGCCCACATCGATCAGCTTCACATGACCACAAAACAAATCAACATCCCCAAGTAGACTTCTGGCATTGATCAATCTACCAAAAAAAAAGAAAAAAAAAAGCCTGAAAAACTATTAAGTCATGGACTTGCCTATAGTCGTTCTCAGGGTCACCTATAAAAGAGGCAAATTTATCCCTGCTAAAAAGGGTTACGCTATCCTCACATCTCACATAATCACACCTATTACCCCAACATACTCAAGGGACTTTGAACTCACTTAATATCAAGTGATTAGAGTAGTTTTCTAACACAAACCAATGGTCAATGACGTAATGCATGAACGGGGCTTTTGTTTACAAAAACCCTATCTATGCTATCACTATGGTCCTTGTCAATGAAAGAGCAAAACACCTTTCACTTCTTATACACCTTCGTCACATACCAAAACATACAACCAAAACATTTTCCAACCAATAACACAACATCATGCAATTTGTGTTATCTAAATTATCATAGCCCATTCACATTCATTTCTATGGAAAACAATACACATGGAAACTATCAACCAAACACAATTTATGTCAAGCATATACCATCAGCAATATGGAAACTTGTTGAAGCATAAATAATCTCATTTCATTTTTAGCATACACTATCACCAATATGGAAAATTACCAAGGATGAGAAACCACATAACCTATGTTACAGCATACACCATCACACAATATGGAAAAGGCTGTAACATCATCATACACTCATTATTTCAAACCTAACCAAAACAACTATCAACCAAACATAATTTATGTCAAGCATATACCATCACCAATATGGAAAATTGATGAAGCATAAATAAACTCATTTCATTCTTAGCATACACCATCACGAATATGGAAAATTGCTAAAGATGAAAAACCACATAACCCATGTTACAGCATACACCATCACACAATATGGAAAAGGCTGTAACATCATCATACACTCATCATCACTAACTTGACCAAAACAACTACTAACCTCTTTGACTCTTCTTCCCTTTCTAAGAGAACTACATTGGCCTGAGGCCCTTAAAATAGGGGCTATGTAGGCAGCACTCAGTTGACATGGGGTCTTCTGAGGTTAGCTCAGCCATTTGTTCGTCCATTCACCTAATGGACCAACTATCTATACCAACCCAAAATCATGACCAAAAAACCAGACCTACCACTGTAGAAGTCACCTTAGACTTCTCATGAGGCACATTGGAGATCACATACAACTCCCTAACCATAACACACAATACTTGGGATCACTTATATCTCTACCCTACTCGACCAATGACCTTGGAGATCGTGACTATCTCCTCAGACCATGACCACTTTTGAGACAACTTTTCCTTGGTTGTTTTGATTGCATATATGCTACCTCATGAATAGTTATCAAATTTTACGCACCCCATATTATGCCCCTCACACATATTTTTGGATCACGACCAAGTTGATCCCCAATATTTATGACATTTTCATGTTTTTTAGGAGCACTTCCTAGCCCGAATACTTGGAGCATGATGACCATTGGAGTTATAGCTTTGATCAATTAACCCAATCAGCTACCACTAATAAGCTGAGGACCAGTTAGTTTGATTTTAGTCCTCCTCAACCATTGGAGCTACAGCTTTGATCGTTTAACCCAATCAGCTACCACTAATAAGCTAGGGTTTGGTTACTTCAATTTTAGTGCTCCTCGACCTTGCCTGCGACAATTTGACCTACCTATCAAGTGAAGTGGTATACACACAACTCAACTATTGTAGTGTTCACACTCCAACCTCACTTTATCCATCTATTACCTATCAAATCAGCAACTGATTTCAGATTGCCCTCTCTCGATTCCCGCTTTGAGGGGGAATACCTCATCCCATACTTAGGGCAACCTACACCTATTTTTGTCTTGCAATTCATCAAGACAAACCACAAGACAAAAAGAGGCAAATGTAGATACCAATATTGTGTCAACCACCCCTTGGTCCACTTTTAAACACTTACACACCTTATCAATTTAAAATAAACTACTTATTTTAAATTAATGACCTCACCTAATGACCTCACCTAGACACCTCACCTTGGAAACCTCACCCTAAGACCTTTTCTTAACCTATAAGTCACCCTAAGACTAATTCCTCCACATCCTAACTACCCGTGACCTATTCTCACTCCATCCTAACTTCCTAACTAACTCTCGTACCTAATAAACCCATCTTTTAACTTCTCTCCAATGACAAAAGCACTTGGTGGGTGGAGAAATAGGTAAAGAGCTAAAAATATCCCTTTTACTCATTCTTTCTCCACCGACGTCGGTTAACGGTTGGCTGATGCCAGCAGGATTACCGATGTCAGTTACATAACCCAAGCTCTAACATTGAGCTTCCCCCTGACTCTTTGATATCGACATGCACACTCTGAGACCAATCATCAAAATTCGACTAATGCTCGCTTGGCTATCGAAACTCTGCACAAGTCACTTCAGACATTGGATTGAAGACATTGTATGAGGACCTCGACATCAGCCACAATAGAAACAAGCATTTTGACATCTCTGGTTCTTCATCTAAGAGAGCTAAGTATTCTATCTTATTTCAGTATTTTAAGAATACATTGGTAATTATTTTCCATTTGCTATTTCTAGGTACTGTTGAGAGACCAAACCTGACTTCTTCTGTGGAAGGGCTGAAAAGCCTTCCTCTTATTCCTACCTCCTTTACACACCAACCCTTTACCTTTACCCTTCTTCAGACCCTATTTATTTTCCCGCAACCCTGCACAAGCCTTTAAAATCCCAGATTCCTCTATCCACCATAGAAATACCCTGAAACCCGACCAAAGGACCATTGCCCCTACTGACATTGGCAACTTAATTGACGTCAGCACCATTTACATACCGACATCGACAGTATAACCGATGTCAGCGATAGTGCAAACCGGAAAACCTGTCTAAACAACCCAAAGACCAGACAAAACCTTTGACCAACCTATTGAGACACACAGACTATAGAGAATAGGTACGCGTTATCTATTTTTTTCTTTCTTAAGTCTTTTATCATTTATTTTCATTAAATAGTGGACTGTTATCCCTCACGGAGCTCTACGCTTCTGGGACCGAGCACCTAGCTTGGTAGTCCACCATATCCTTCTCTAACATTCTCCTTGTTTGAGTTTCTTTCTTTCTATAGGTCTTTTCTCCACAGCCAAAGAGAAGCTCTCATAACACTTGAATATGGTGCGCAACTTAATCTGTGTGTTTCCTCCATAGCTAAAGAGGAGCTCTCACAATGCTTGGATACGATGTGCAACTTAATCTGGGTAACATCAAACCCTAAACCTTTAACCTTAGTTTCTTCTTTCTTCTAAAAATAATTAGCAAAAACTTAGAGAAACATTCTAGCACACCTGGTGGGACTCTAGATTTTTCCTTGGATTCATTCGTTTAAAAAGCAAATTTTCATATAGTTGCATTAGGAAAATATCCTTTTCTTGCATCCTCTCTTCTATCTTTTTGTTTTAAAAAGAAACCACTAGCACAAGTTAAAAAAACATCTCTCTTTTTCTTCTTGTCACTTCTTTCTTGCATCTTAGAGTAGTGAAAAAATTCATGCTCTTAACCTCTTCTCCAATTGTTTGCATTTGAACAAACATATTTTGATTTGGGTTAAAAATAATTGCATTTCATTCTTGCTTGAATGCATTCTTAGCTCACTTAGTAATTAAAAGCATTATGAATAAATCGTAGTGCACAAATGTTACACAACCAAACCACAATGACATCAAATCAAACATCTAAACTTACTTGAGACAAGGCCCATCTAGGATTTCATCACCTAGCGGATACGTTACCCCACCTGGCGATCCTACTTGGATTTCACCACCAAGAGGAGGACCCACTCTGTTCTCTGACAGAGTATAAATTATAGGCAAAGTATATATTGGCTAAGTGGCCCAGCTCAGCTTTGGGTTCGTGAAGTGAAGGGAGCAAGCCCCAGCACCAAGCCACGTATTGAACTTAACATAGATCTTTGAGCACCAAAACACAACCTGAAACTAGCCATAGACTTCCTCTTTATGACCAATTCTATAAGCCCAATTCCCAAACACATTCTTCTAAGGCATAATCCACCATGACTCTAAAATTGATTCCTAGGAATTTAATGTTTTAGAGGTTGCTTGCCAAATCACCTTTTTTTTTGTTATTTTTATCTAATTGTTTGAGCTGATAAGGTCACATTATTCTGAGGTCTAAAATAACTCAGAATTTCTTTTCCTTCAAAAACTATCAATTTTTTGTGTTTCTAGAATTACACAAAAATTGACATCGGCTTTTCCACTGACGTCAACATGAACATCGGTTATCTCACCGATCTCGGCAACCTTTCAAAAATCAACATCGGTTAAACAACCGACATCAGTCACTGCCAACAAATTTTCTTTCCAAATAGCAAGCTTAAAACCCAACTTTTTTGCTGTTAAACACAAAATTTTGGATCTCTAAAACTAAAACATAGTTTTTGAAACCTGAATTCATTTCACTTTTGATGGTTTTGACACGTAGTCAAGCTAAATCCCTTGTTGACCATGCGAGTCAAATAGCCACTCCCACCTTCGCCTTTTATACCAAGTCACCTAATGGAGTATACTTCAGACACTAAGCATACTCCTATCCAACTAACCCCCAATCGACCTCCTATTGTTCCCAAAGGGGATCAAGAATTTGAGAGATTCCTTGACCATAATGTAAGGCTCTCCAACATTATCTCACTAGAAGCCAAATGTAAGATCCTTCAGGTAACCCTGTTTATGGGATGCCAACTTCTTTGGTTGAAACGACAATGATATCAATAGCATCCATTACCCAACCTATGGTCACTCAGGCTATTGTCTCGACCAGTAACCCAACCATGGCCAATGTTCAAGATTTGGCCTCCCATTCTATTTCTAGACCTACCTCCATTGGGGTTTTTGTACCCCCTCAACCACAAACAATTCAACCAAGTTTGACACCTTTCTAAAACTTGATTGTCTCTATCCCACCCACTCTTATGCCTATAAACACGAGAGTGGCTACTCATCCTTTAACTAGTCTCACCACCATTCAACCACCTTTGGTGGCATTTAGTCAAGTTGTGCCCTCCAACTTCACGGAACAAGCCCCCTTAGCCTCGACATTGGCCCCTATGACGAACTACCAATATGTTGCACCTATACAAATGCAACCAAGTACGTCATACGCCCCTCCTAATGCCTTCTAGGGACCCTATAACTTAAGGGGTGCCCCTCAAGCCAATCCATCTAACGATCTAATTATGATGTTGATCGATAAGATGTCCAACCTTAAGAAATATGTTTCAGGTTCAAGGAGTGTTCTTTCATATGAACACATCTGTAACGAACCTATCCACCCTTTGGTGCCTATTCGACCATACCCTAGCTAGTGGGAAGTCCCAAAATTTACTCACTTTCAAAGTAAAGAGGACCCACAACAACATCTATGAGCATTTAGACATGCTTGCTACCTCATAGCGCATGATGATGCATTATTACTTCGCACATTCCCCATGTCACTTTTTGGCGCCGCCCTTGATTGGTATAGCTCCATTACCAGTCATTCTCTCTTTACTGTCATGTCGCCTTTTTCATGGACATTGACAGACTTGATGGTTAGCCTGTTATACGACCTTCGTAGGCTAATAGGATGGATAGAGGGTCATAATGGAGCTTGGCTTGACTTTGATTCGTAGAATTTCTACATTTGGTTTTCATTCAAGGTCTTTCAGACATGTTTGTTTGATGCTCCTATTATTTAGGGATATTTGACATGCAACAGAGCACCTTTATTTTGGTATGGTCATGTGCGGAATCACTCCCTGATTCACCTGCTTCAATCGGTTTGAGGATCCGACGTATATTGAGGGAGATATTAATATTTGATTGATTTAATCAAATATTAATTATTTGGTCTCATTAATAATTAATTATTAATTATTAATTATTTGGTCTAATTTTAAATTAGAAACCCTAATGCTAATTTAAGAAACCCTAATTAGGGCAAGCATATCTTTTTAGGGTATAAGGGTTTCACATGGAGGCCATTATTGAATATTCATGACTATTATTGATATTGATTCTTGTTAAGAAATTCTTCTGTGAAGACTGAGCCAAGGGTTCCAGGATTCCAATTGCATTGAAGAATTTCAACTCTTCATTGTGTGCGATTCAGAGGTTGTGAAAGATCAGCCGATCTATTGCCAAATTGAGAGATAACTTCACCCAAAAGTTATCATAGTATTATAGGTATTTGAGAGATAACTTCACTCAGAAGCTATCACAAGGGTTTACAGGTATTTTCATTAATTTTGGGTTTTGATTCAAGAATTATCCAGATATAGATCTTTTGTGTTAGCCCATAATTCTACAGATCAAGATCAAGCATACAGGTTGGGTGATATTAGCAGCTGTACGACTTCCGTACAGATTCGTGAAAATCCGTACGCATCTACAAAAAGTTCAGGCACCGACATCGGCGAACAGAGACCTACAGGGACCGACATCGGTCGACATACCACCGACGTCGACAAGTTAGCGAATACAGATTGACCGATGATGGCAGTATAACCGACATCGGCGACTGTGTTTTTTACACAGCAAGCCGAGACGAACCAGTTTCAGAATTCTTTCCCCAGTTTGCAGAATATTCAGGCTATTTGGGCCGTACTTTCATTATTATTTGTATACTTGACAGAGGGTCTCTATTTTAAGCTTATGAGCAAATAAATAAGAGTTTATACTGTGATTTATTTATCTATTTGAAGATATTTTTGTAGAAATTCAGATAAGCAATTCAGAGCTTTGTTTTGATATTCGAAGGGATATCACAGTGGTATCAGAGCCAAATTCCTGCCATCCTGTTGGGCACATCAGAGCTAATGTCTTTCCATCCTATTGGGTAGTTTGGGTAGCTTGAATTAGCAAAGTATCCATGATGACTTCATATACTCAGAGTCAGTGGGACTATGATATGAGGAAGTTGGAACTCAGTTTGAAGAGGTTGAATGAATCTCTTTCATATCCTTCATCCAAAAACAAACCCACGCGGTATATGACAGCGAAGGATGAGTGGGAGTTATTAACTCCACAAGCTCAGGGGAGGTTGTCTTTTGATCACTTTTTTAAGCTGAGGAGAGAGCACTACAGATCACTTAGACAAGATCGCAACATGTCCCATGATTATTATGAGATAGGAGATAGTGAAGATGAGGATGAGTCTAGTGCTTGCACTCAGAGTGTAGAGGTGTGCTCCGATGTTAGTGCACTAAGGGTTGATGATCTCTTAGCTATGGCAGATATTGTAGAAGAGTCCCAGGATTTGATTATTGCAGATGACACCTAGGAGAATGCAGTGGACAGCTTTGAGGACTTAGTTTCACCGGCAGTTCCTTTCGGTATGGAAGAGATAGACAGTGATGCTACAGTTGTTGATACTTCGTATGTTGATATGAGCTATGGAGTTGATTCACAAAGTATGGATGGTAGTATTATAGAGGTCAGTGATTCTGAGTCTACTCTTTTGGGCCATGCATCAGAGGAGGATTGTAGGAGACAATCTAGCCAGTGACACCGTGTGTCTAGTCAGCTGAGAGTTAGTGAGCGAGACATTGCTACCGCTTGCAAGCATTTAGATGCTACTCATCAGTTGTTAGCAGTTTATGGATTGGGTTCTCCTAATAGCATTGAGCAGGGAGGTAGTTATTTATCCTTGACAGAGATCCACTCTTTATGGGAGGCTATCCAGATTCTGAGACAGGACTATATGCAGTTGGTCACTGACAGAGATTATCTTATAAAGTGGGGAGGCATAGTGTATGATGAATTATTGGCCAAGGAAGATAAGGTGAGTGAGCTTACCTAGCAGCTTGAGGTGACTTCTGAGATTCTTGAGAGTACGCAGTTGGCTTTCGAGGAGTCACAATTTCATTTAGCTGAGGTGACTGCAGAGTTGGAACATTTGCAGTCTTCACCAGTACCAGGCCCAGTCCATTTATATATTGAGATGGTTGGTGGTGAGTACATTCCTGCAGGGGTCGCTGAGGAGCATGTTATTGATGCTAACACACATGTTCATTATTTGGGAGTACCTGATTCTAATGAGTTAGAGATACCAGTGGAGTCGAGTCTCCAGATTGATTCTTCTCACGCATATGATAGTGTGGTATTGTCTATTGTGCCACCTTTACAGAGGGATCAGTTATGGGATGGATTAACACCATCTTTTGTAGATGGAATTTGCAGTTGCCAATTACACAGCTTACAGTATCGACACATCCAGGGCAGTTGTGATTTTAGAGATTGGTTAAGTTGTGTTCGCCAATTTGATTATGGGTTCCTCTTTGTTTTACTTCTGATGATATTGCAGGTACTCACATTGATTCACAGCAGTGCAGAGCATAACTACATTTGGGATCCAGGTGGATTGAGTAGTTCATTGTTCCGAGATTGCTTGGGGACAAGCAATTTCCGGAGGGGCAGATTGTCATGTCCCCTTTTTCATGGACATTGATAGACTTGATGGTTAGCCTGTTATACGACCTTCTTAGGCTAATAGGATGGATAGAGGGTCATAATGGAGCTTGGCTTGACTTTGATTCGCAAAATTTCTACATTTGGTTTTCATTCAGGGTCTTTTAGACATGTTTGTTTGATGCTCCTATTATTTAGGGATATTTGACATGCAGCGGAGCACCTTTATTTTGGTATGGTCATGTGCGGAATCACTCCCTGATTCACCTGCTTCAATCGGTTTGAGGATCCGACGTATATTGAGGGAGATATTAATATTTGATTGATTTAATCAAATATTAATTATTTGGTCTCATTAATAATTAATTATTAATTATTAATTATTTGGTCTAATTTTAAATTAGAAACCCTAATGCTAATTTAAGAAACCCTAATTAGGGCAAGCATATCTTTTTAGGGTATAAGGGTTTCACATGGAGGCCATTATTGAATATTCATGACTATTATTGATATTGATTCTTGTTAAGAAATTCTTCTGTGAAGACTAAGCCAAGGGTTCCAGGATTCCAATTGCATTGAAGAACGTCAACTCTTCATTGTGTGCGATTCAGAGGTTGTGAAAGATCAGCCGATCTATTGCCAAATTGAGAGATAACTTCACCCAGAAGTTATCATAGTATTATAGGTATTTGAGAGATAACTTCACTCAGAAGCTATCACAAGGGTTTACAGGTATTTTCATTAATTTTGGGTTTTGATTCAAGAATTATCCAGATATAGATCTTTTGTGTTAGCCCATAATTCTACATATCAGGATCAAGCATACAGGTTGGGTGATATTAGCGGCCGTACGACTTCCGTACAGATTCATGAAAATTCGTACTCATCTACAGAAAGTTCAGGCACCGACATCAGCAAACAGAGACCTACAGGGACCGACATCGGTTGACATACCACCGACGTCAGCAAGTTAGCGAATACAGATCGATCGACGATGGCAGTATAACCGATGTCGGCGACTGTGTTTTTTACACAGCAGGCTGAGATGAACCAGTTTCAGAATTCTTTCCCTAGTTTGCGGAATATTCAGGCTATTCAGGCCGTACTTTCATTATTATTTGTATACTTGATATAGGGTCTCTATTGTAAGCTTATGAACAAATAAATAAGAGTTTATACTGTGATTTATTTATCTATTTGAATATATTTTTGCAGAAATTCAGATAAGCAATTCAGAGCTTTGTTTTGATATTCAAAGGGATATCACATTTACCTTCATGCAACTCGCTCAGCTATTCCTTGACCACTTCTCAATCAACATTAATAAGAAGGTCTCCATCATAGACCTATATTTTATTAGACAATTTGATGATTAATCAATAGCAGACATCATTGCCTGTTGGAGAGGTTTGATTAACCAACTCTCCTTTTCACTACCTCAACCTGAGCTCATTGAGATATTTTCAAGAGCATGTGCTAAGCACATCTCATCCACTTTGCGAGTTCAAACTTTCTGCACTTTTTGATGAAGCTTTCACTATGGCCTGAAAGTTTAAACTCCGTGCAATCAAAGAAGACAGAGTCAAATTACATAGTAAAAATACCAATGCAAAATCCAATGACCCTTCTTCTTCCAAACCTTCTTCTTCTCACTCCAAGTCCAAGGGATTGACAAATGCTGTGGTACTTAGATCATCATCTTCTACCACAACTAACCAATCTGAGCCCTCCACATCATAAAACATCACAAGACAATTCCAACAATGGTATGTACAGTGTCAATACACTCCAATAGGAGAATCATACGCTTCCGTGTTGGATAAATTAGTGAAGTAGGGAGTCCTCAACCTCCCTCAAATCTGACCACCACCTAAATTTGATCCCTCATGAGCCATCCTTGCATGGTATAGAGAAAATGACTTTTGTAATTATCATCATGTCAAGGGTCATGACACGGACAATTGCAAAACCCTCAAAAATGTTATTCAAGACATGTTAGACAAAGGG
The DNA here is from genome assembly GCA_037957365.1 of Torreya grandis. NCBI lineage: Eukaryota > Viridiplantae > Streptophyta > Pinopsida > Cupressales > Taxaceae > Torreya > Torreya grandis. Next base: position 312,733 of record JARHVA010009061.1, on the reverse strand, counting down.
GATCTTGTTTTGGATAACCTAAATGTGCCAGCTAACCAAAACATAGATATCTTTAGGCAACCATTCCCTAAAAATCCCCCAAGTCAGAATAATGTTCAGACCATGGCCGATGACCTTCGAGAGTGTAATATACAAACGGTCGACATGGTTTCTCCTTTCATTCCTAACCAACCTCTCCCACAGTCTGAAGAGGTTGGTCAACCCATTTCTCCACCATGGGTAAAAAAGCCTATTCTACCCATATCACCCCCATGGGAGAGGTTGGTTAGCCCATTTCTCCGCCATGGGTAAAAGAGCCTTATCTACCCATATCACCCCCACAACATCAAACACCTCCTCCACACATACTTCTACCTCGTGAGGAACCCATATTACATGTTCTTCTTGCCCCAACCTTCCCTCTTCTTCTACCATTAGAAAAAGTTACCATTCATACCCCACACCCTGATGTAGAAGGGGCCATCATCCCTCTACTTCACCCTTTAGAGGAGCCTTTCTCTCATATTTGTCCTCCACCGATGGAGGATAGTCCTCCATCCACCCCTCTTTCACACGTAGGAGAGTCTACTTTGACATCTCCCTTATTGGAGGTTGCTTTGATGATACCAACGCCACTGGCCCCGCCCTCATCCTTCTTATTACCAATGGAGGATCATACTTTTCATGCTCTTAGACCACATGTGGAAGGCATGATTATCCCTACGCTCTATCCTCTCGAAGAGCCAAATTCTCCAATCCCTTCTCCACCAAGAGAAGAACTTGCCACCTAACCAACTTTGGTCGAGGAAGATCTGGTGATCATTCTCTCTCACCTTTGGCCTGAGATCACTACATCCAACATGTTTCCACTCTTGCAATCACCCAAATCCCACAAAATACTGACTATAAGACCTCGTATGACGTCACCTAAACCCTTCTCTTGATTGGCAGAAAACTTGGGATTTCTCCATTCTAAGAACCTAAAACATGAGGCACTATGCGACTTAAGGATCCTTATCTTACACATTCTACTTCACCTTATACTGCCAATCCTTTTGTGACAATTCACAACAAAGCCTATGATAAGGATCGGGCTTCCACCCCTAAATCATCAAAATCTCAACCTTCCACATCTAAATCTAAAACCTCACAGGTGTCTACCATGTCGAAATAGGTTAAATCCCTTGGTGCTCACCCTGTATTGAACCTCACTCACCCATAAGTGAAGGTAGATTTGAACCTTTCCCCACACAATAGTGGTCCTCATGCTAAACTAAAGAAGGATGCTAAACCATGTCGGTCTACTCCTCCCCTAACCAAAAAGGTGGTACAAAAAACTCTCCCACCTTCACCATTGTCCTCTATCTTGGGTCCACATCCTTCCACTTTAACAGGAGTGCTCCCAATTCCAACACCTCACAAAAACAAATTGCCTCCATTACTCCCTTTACCCATCAAAAACATACTTCTTCATAAGAATTCAACACTTCTCACCAAGAAAGTGCCATCTACATGTATGGCCACACCACCAACTAAAAAGGTGGTACGAAAAACTCCCCCTACAACTCCTAAATAGAAGTTGTCAACCCCTACTACAATAACGAGCGCAGACCCATTAGTGGTTTCCTATGCTTCATTGTTATGTTGATTATTGCATTCATTTAGCATCGTTCTCTGACCCATTTAGCTGTACCAACCTCTCAAATCAAAACCATCTTGAAAAACTCCCCCTACAACTCCTAAATAGAAGTTGTCAACCCCTACTACAATAACAAGTGCAGACCCATTAGTGGTTTCCTATGCTTCATTGTTATGCTGATTATTGCATTCATTTAGCATCATTCTCTGATCCATTTAGCCATACCAACCTCTCAAATCAAAACCATCTTGGTTCAATGACACTAAAATCTATGCGTATCATCACACACCTGGGCATGATACTGAGCATTGTTATGCTCTTAAAGTTGGCATCTACCAACACCTAAAAAAGGGCACCCTTCTCATTAAGGACCCCTTTGACAAACTACTAACACCATCCCATGCCTCCCAAACCTCCTCACCTTCATCGGGATCACATCATCAAACTATGGTCCCTCTACCACCTTCTCCCCTTATATTCAAAATCAACACCATTAATGTGGCCACCAGGTCTCAAACTCTAAGGGATAAAGCAAAAGAGTGAGTTTATATTCCTTGGACATATCCATTCACCAAGCCTTCTCAACCACCAAAACCCAAGTTTCCTATCTTGGGCACATCTCAACCAACATCTTCAGAGGTAATTCGCGACTCCATGGTGAAACAACTTCACTAAACCCCTGTCAATATATCTTTGTATGACCTAATTCAAATATCTCCGCAACATCACCAAGCCTTAATCAAAGCTTTACAAGTAGTGGAGGTCCAACCTAAAGACCCCCAACCACTGGCTACTTTAGTCAAATCATTACCAACCATTGCCACCATCACCTTTAGTGATTCTAAGATTCCTGCCTACAACCTAGAAGATCAGGATCCCACCCTCTCAAACTAACCCTATCAGGGAAAAGCTTCATAGGATGCATCCTCATGTCGCACTCCTTGTCAAAGAGGAACTTCAATGTCTTCTCTCTATCTCATTTATCCAGACCATTGATTATCCGCAATGAGTGTCAAACATTGTCCTTATCACAAAAGCAATTGGGGGAGTTTGAATTTGTACTGCCTATCACGACCTCAACCTAGCCTACCCAAAGGATGACTTTCCTTTGTCAAGCATTGACCAAACCATGCCTATAACAAAAATTTGAAAGAGCAAGATTTTAAAATTAGAGATCTTGTCCTTAAAGAAAACCAACACGTGACCAATATAGAAAGAAGCAAATGAGGCAAGTTTGCTCCTAATTGGCTCGAACCTTATATCATAACACACAAGTATGGATCAGGGACTTATCGTCTATCTTCTCTTGAAGGCCAGCCAGAACTTGAGTCCCTTAATGCCTTTCATCTGTGACCATTCTATTGTTAATCAAGTAATCATTCACTTGATGTTTAACTTGAGCTCCTCCCTTAAGCAACCTTTCGTCATCCTCATTCCTATTCCTTTCAACCCTTTTTCCTCACAAATATCAGTTAACCCTTTTTTAAGCATTAAAATACTTTGTCCTAATAAAACGGAAACCCCTAAACCTCTATAGTCTAGTCCATGACTACAAGTTCAGTCACAAACTAAACATAAATTGGGATGGATAACAAAAGGTCATAAACTATAAATGTAGACTACTCCCTTGAAGGACAGCTACATTATTGTTGTAATTAGTAGACTGCTCTATTGAAGGACAACTATTCAAAGACATCAAAACATACAAAGTAAACTATAGACCACTCCCTCGAAGGATGGCTATACCCAAATTTTGCTACACAAACATCACCCTCTCAGAAGCTGCCCACATCGATCAACTTCACATGACCACAAAACAAATCAACATCCCCAAGTAGACTTTCGGCATTGATCAGTCTACCAAAAAAAATGACTGACAAAATATTAAGTCATGGACTTGCCTATAGTCGTTCTTAAGGTCACCTATAAAAGGGGCAAAGTTATCCCTGCTAAAAAGGGTTACACTATCCTCACATCTAACATATTCACACCTATTACCCCAACATACTCAAGGGACTTTGAGCTCACTTAATGTCAAGTGATTAGAGTACTTTTCTAACACAAACCAACGGTCAACGATGTAATGCATGAACTGGGCTTTTGTTTACAAAAACCCTATCTATGCTATCACTATGGTCCTTATCAATGAAAGAGCAAAACACCTTTCACTTCTTATACACCTTCGTCACATACCAAAACATACAACCAAAATATTTTCCAACCAATAACACAACATCATGCAATTTGTGTTATCTAAATTATCATTGCCCATTCACATTCATTTCTATGGAAAACAATACACATGGAAACTATCAACCAAACACAATTTATGTCGAGCATATACCATCACCAATATGGAAACTTGCTGAACCATAAATAATCTGATTTCATTTTTAGCATACACCATCACCAATATGGAAAATTGCCAAGGATGAAAATCCACATAACCTATCTTACATCATACAATATCACACAATATGGAAAAGGCTGTAACATCATCATACACTCATTATTTCAAACCTAACCAAAACAACTATCAACCAAACATAATTTATGTCAAGCATATACCATCACCAATATGGAAACTTGTTGAAGCATAAATAAACTCATTTCATTCTTAGCGTACACCATCACGAATATGGAAAATTACTAAAGATGAAAAACCACATAACCCATGTTACAGCATACACCATCACACAATATGGAAAAGGCTATAACAGCATCATACACTCATCATCACTAACCTGACCAAAACAACTACCATGACCTCTTTGATTCTTCTTCTCTTTTTGGGAGAACTACATTGGCCTAAGGCCCTTGAAATAGGGGCTATGTAGGCAGCACTAGTTGACATGGGGTCTTCTAAGGTTAGCTCAGCCATTTGTTCGTTCCATTTACCTAATGGACCAACTATCTATACCAACCCCAAAATCATGACCAAACAACTAGCCCTGCCAGTGTAGAAGCCACCTTAGACTTCTCATGGGGCACATTGGAGATCACATACATCTCCCTAACCACAACACACAATACTTGGGATCACTTATATCTCAGCCCTACTCGACCAATGACCTTGAAGATCTTGACTATCTCTTCAGACCATGACCACTTTTGAGATAACTTTGCCTTGGTTGTTTTGATTGCATATATGCTACCTCATGAATAGTTAGCAAATTATATGCACCCCACATTATGCCCCTCACACGTATTATTGGATGGTGACCAAGTTGATCCCCAATATTTGTGACATTTTCATGTTTTCCAAGAGCACTTCTTAGCTTGAATACTTAGAGCATGATGACCATTGGAGTTACAGCTTTGATCGATTAACCCAATCAGCTACCACTAATAAGCTGGGGACTGATTAGTTTGATTTTAGTCCTCCTCAACCATTAGAGCTATAGCTTTGATCGTTTAACCGAATCAGCTACCACTAATAAGCTGGGGACTAGTTACTTTGATTTTAGTGCTCCTTGACCTTGCCTACAATAATTTGACCTACCTTTCAAGTGAAGTGGTATACGCACAATCTCAACTATTGTAGCATTCACACTCCAACCTCACCTTATCCATCTACTTCTTATCAAATTAGCAACCGATTTCAGATTGCCCTCTCTCGATTCTCACTTTGAGGGGGAATACCTCATCCCATACCTGGGGTCACCTACACCTATTTTTGTCTTGCAGTTCGTCATGACAAACCACAAGACAAAAAGGGGCAAATGTAGACACCAATATTGTGTCAACCACCCCTTGGTCCCCTTATAAACACTTACACACCTTATTAATTTAAAATAAATTACTTTTTTTAAATTAATGACCTCACCTAGACACCTCACCTTGGACACCTCACCTTGGACACCTCACCCTAAGACCTTTTCTTAACCTATGAGTCACCCTAAGACTAAGTCCTCCACATCCTAACTACCCATGACCTATTCTCACTCCATCCTAACCTCCTAACTAACTCTCATGCCTAATAAACCCATCTTTTGACCATTCTCCAATGACAAAAGCACTTGGCGGGTGGAGAAATAGGTAAAGAGCTAAAAATAGCCCTTTTACCCATTCTTTCTCCATTGACGTCGATCAACGGTCGGCTGACACCAGTGGGATCACTGACATCGGTTACATAACCTGAGCTCTAACATTGAGCTACCTCCCAACTCTTTGATATCGACGTGCACACTCTAAGACCAATCATCAAAATTTGACTAATGCTCACCTAGCTACCAAAACTCTACACATGTCACTCCAAACATTAGATTGAAGACATTGTACGAGGATCTCGATATCAGCCACAATAAGAATAATCATTTTGACACCTCTAGTTCTTCATCTAAGAGAGCTAAGTATTCTATCTTATTTTAGTATTTTAAGAATACATTGGTAATTAGTTTCCATTTGCTATTTCTAAGTACTGTTGAGAGACCAGACCTGACTTCTTCTATGGAAGGGCTAAAAAGCCTTCCTCTTATTCCTACCTCCTTTACACACCAACCCTTTACCTTTACCCTTCTTCAGACCCTATTCATTTTCCCGCAACCCTGCACAAGCCTTTAAACTCCCAGAGTCCTCTGTCCACCATAGAAATACCCTAAAACCTGACCAAAGGACCATTGCCCCTATCGACATCGATAGCTTAACCGATGTCGGCACCATTTACATACTGACATTGGTAGCATAACCGATGTTGGTGACTGTGCAAACTAGAAAACCTATTTAAACAACCCAAAGACTAGACAAAACCTTTGACCAGCCTGCTGAGACACATGGACTACAGAGAACAGGTACACATTATCTATTTTTCTCTTTCTTAAGTATTTTATCATTTCTTTTTATACAGAACTCTTTTCATTAAATAGTGGATTGTCATCCCTCATGAAGCTCTACGCTTCTGAGACCGAGCACCTAGCTTGGCAGTCCACCATATCCTTCTCTAACATTCTTCTTGTTTGAGTTTCTTTCTTTCTACAGTTGTTTCCTCCACAGCCAAAGAGGATCTCTCACAATGTTTGGATACAGTGTGCAACTTAATCTAGGTGTTTCCTCCATAGCCAAAGAGGAGCTCTCACAATGCTTGGATACAGTGCGCAACTTAATTCGGGTAACGTCAAACCCCAAACCTTTAACCTTAGTTTCTTCTTTTTTTTGAAAATAATTAGCAAAAACTTAGAGAAACAAGTATAATTATTCTAATGTGATCCCATCCATCCTCTATTTCCAAAAATATTCAAATATTTGGAAGGAAAATATTTGATAACATTCTGAAAGGCATGGTCATTGGCATCAAAATTCAAGGAAACATGGGTGCCCCAATTAAATGGCCTAGTAAATGCGTTAGTAGCCTTGTGATAATGAAATAATTGGCTACCTTGAGAGCTACCTCATGAAGGAGTAACCTCAATAAATTGATCATCATCATGATCCCAAACATCATTACCTGAATCATTTAAGCTTGGATTCCATCCTAACATCTAATAAAGTATGCTAAAATAAACATTTTATAAAACTAAGCTCAAATAATTCCTAATTTTTATCATCTTAAAAATACAATGCATAAAATTTTTAAATTTAAAACAAAAATCAAATAATAATTATATAACCATCATTGTGCATAAAAATTAATCTTTTCATCCTCTTTACAACCATTCTAAAATAACACCTACCATCCTAGGAAAACCATACATTATTCTTTAAAAATGGTCATGCTACTTTCAATAAAATGGTAAATAGGCCATAATCAGATACATGAAACCCCTGATTTTTTATTTTTTATTTGTGTGTGTGTGTGTGTGTGTGTGTGTGTGAGAGAGAGAGAGAGAGAGAGAGAGAGAGAGAGAGAGAGAGAGAGAGAGAGAGAGAGAGAGAGAGAGAGAGAGAGAGAGAGAGAGAGAGAGAGAGAGAGAGAGAGAGAGAGAGCACTTAGGACATGTTGATGCCTAAAAGTGTATCATAGGGTTTATAGAGTGTTTCAAACACTTATCATTTATATATTCAAAAAAATTATTACATGAGTAGTTGGTTATGATCTTCCTGAGATCTTTGGTGGAATAGCAGCAAAGCAATTAATTGTTTCACAAAATGATAATATAACTAGTTTTTGGGAGTAACCGTGGTATTAAATCTTACTTGTGAAAGATGATAGTAATTTGAACTAAGTATAGTGAATTATGATCAAAACCTAAAGTCTAAATTCTACTCTATCATGTATATTTACAATGAAATCTAAACTATAGTGATTTGATTTAAAATGAGCAAAAGGATAGGTAAGGTAGAAATAAGGTGAATATTGTTGATCTTTAGTCCAAATATTATGACAAAGATTGAATTTAATAAAAGACATGTACTCAAACTAATATATGACATGAAATAGCCAAAGGCACAGATCCTATCATATACTGGGAAAATGTCTAAGGATTTTTGAAACAATGAAAATAAGAACTCAAATTCACTTTAAGGATTTACTTCCACAAGAAAATAGCATTATCACATCTTCAGTAAAATCAATGGTAATAAAATGAATCTAAAGTCTTTGAATTAACCTAACATAAGCATAAATTGACAACTCTGCATTCACACATGTGCATCTAAAAATCCATAAAAATAATTCAAATATGGACATCAAACCAAATATCTGAAGAAGAAATCATGATAATAAAATACACAAATAAATATGAGAAAATCCTTTTATAATTCCCTTGCTTACATAAATTTTCTCCAAATTTACAAAGTATATTTTTCTCTAAAACTCCCTCCTTTTTACAAATGATAATACCCATTTTATACAATACCTTGAGGTATGTTAGTCAGTCATGTCAAATGATAATTGAACAAGTGTAAAGGATAGATTTCCTTCTACAACATTCTAGAATTAGACACTTTACAAATGGACTAACCTATAAACAATGTGCTTTATAAGATGCACAAGCTTTTACAAAATAGAATATTCTTTTTTCAAATGATATACATGTTTTGTTACAAAATGAATATGTTAAGTCAATAAATTTGACTTTACGAAGCTCTTCTAACTTTAGTCCTCTACTTTTTTTGCTTCATATTAATTTCCTTATCATTTTGTTCGTTAATCAGCTTGAAGTTGATGATGGGCTCCATAAAAATCTATTCTTCTTGTTCTACTAGGCCTTTGAAGTCCTTGTCAATTCTATCTAAGGCCTCTCTAATACTCTTATCATAACCAATTTTATCCTCTATAGATAGGATCATGTCCAAGATTATTTTATTGTCTACCCCTGTATTTCCTTGTATTTTTCTCTTTACTTATTGTATGAATTGATTAGCCATGTATTTGAACTCCTCATCAATTATTAATCTAATAGGAATAAGTGTATTTGGGTTTTTTTATCAAGCCTCCCAGTTGATGCACCATTTTACTCTCTTGCTACTTGAAGTCTTTATAAATATCCTCTATGCCCTTATACCATTTTTTCATATCCTTTAACTTATCTGACAAGATAATCATAGCCATGCTTAAATGTGCCAAGCTAACTATTTTAAATTTAGGAATTTGACCATCCATCAATATATTGATCAATTCCTTTACCTTATTCCTTGAATATTTCCATTGATTGATCTGTTACATAGCCATGGAATACTACTTGTTCACCATGTCTTACTTCAATCTTATGGCTTTCAGATAGTTGAATTCATCATAAATGATTAATTCAAACTTATTGACCATATCCCATAGCACTAATAGGATAGATTAATCTTGTAGGTTCTTATTTTGCTGATTCAAGCCTTTGATAGAATCTTACAATTATTTTGATTGTTCTTGACCTAGCTCTAGTACATATTCCTCAAATATTGGGTCCTCACTAGGTCTCTATCCCTTCTTCTAGGTCAAATTATTCAATCAATCCACCTTTTGATACGTAATCTCTTTACCACCTTGCATGATTATTTTCTAAGTTAATATTTTTAAAATAGAAGTCTTAAGATCATACTTGATCCCAACTAAATATTGGGTCACATGTGGAATTATGATCTCTACTTGTGATTAGGCTAACTGATTTGGAGGAGCCAATATCCTCGTTTCTTCTTCTTATAGATCAATTATCCACAGCTTCAATTCTTTTTGTATTGGGATGTTAGTGGCCTTCACCATAGCCCATAGATGATGAATAGTGGGAATATTTTCTAACCTTGATTCTTAAATGAATCACTTCGGAATAAGTAGTCCATATAATATATTTTCTTTACTAAACAAGTTGACTTCACTCAAAGGTGGTGTAATAGTTACCTTTGGTTTCTTTGACTTTGGAATAGTGGAAATCTTAGCTTTTGTTTTAAGGGTGTCAATAACCATCAGGTCCAAGGACTTTCCCTTATCCTATTTGACTTATTAAACCTTTTCCTCTTTATCTGAATCTATCTCATAAGTCATAGATTACATCCTAAGTGCATCTTCAGTAGATTCATTAGGATCTAATGTTATCATATGTACCTCATGTTGGGGTAGATCTTATTTTGATGATTTTGAATATTCAAGAACTGATGAACTAAAATCAATTTCATATATGTTTTTATCCTCATGCCTATGCTCTGTTAGTGTCTCTACTATGGAAATCTTGGAAGAACCAACATCAATCAAGTGATACTACCTAGGGCCTAGTTGCCACCTATCTTCCATTTTCTAGTCCCTATTCAATATGGACTTAGGTCTTATGTTATGTTACTTTAATATCCTAATAACTTCATAAATTGAAGATGATTTAATGTATATGAATTAAAATAAATTGGGCTCATGCTCATATGGTACATTCAAAATACCCTTGATCTTCAAATGTTTGTTTACCCTCCCATAAGGGTCCCATTGTCTAAGATCACTAATTTGCAAATTGAAAGATATTCTATGCTTTGATGCAACTTTAATATGGTCCCACTACCTAAAGATAGTATTACCAATTATCATGGGGAAACTGTGCATGAGACCCTTCCTTTTGGTCTTACAAATTCCATCAATCCTATTGAAGAGCTGGTAGGCCACCTCTTGCTCTACTAATGTATCAGGTACATGGATTGGAATTTTGAGAGGAGCACTTTGGTTTCCCTCAATCCTTATGACAATGAAATCTAGATACAACTAGATGTCCCCTATTAATTTAATAGAATTTTTGATTAAAGGTCTCACTCTCATCATAGGAAGGCCATCTATAACTTCACCCATTGCAAGGGAGACACAATCATAAATAAATTAGATGTGGTTTATATACTTATAGATGTGTAATTTGGAGTAGTACTACGAAGTGGTCTGAGTACCATTTTATTTGATTGGGAATCTTTGTGGTTTCACACATGGCATCTAGTAGATAGGACATCATGTAAAACTTGGTTATCTTCTTATTCTTTATTGCATATATTTGTCTACTTAGGGAGATGTTGATTATATCACCTAATAGAGGAACCCTTAATTTTCTAATGATAAAATACACTAAGGGCACCCATATTGGAACTATATATGTTGTAGTTGCACATCCATATGACTTATTCAACATTGTCATTACCATCCAAACTATAGGTCTAAACTAATTGATAGGGATATTCTTATTAGGATCCACAATAACTTGGTTACCAAATTCCAACAACATAGCCATGATCTCCATCATGTTGTGTTTCTTTAACCATGAATTAATGGATGTTAGGTCAATCTAGGGCTTGGGAAATTTTTAATAAGAATCAAATATAATTGGGGATATGTAAGAAATTTTATTCAGATTATGTTCATTAATCAACATGCTCTTGTATATTTTAGCTACTTTGAAAATGGGACCAAAAACATCAATGTAATGAAGTACCTTTGGTTTAGTAGATGCATAGTGAAGTCCAATCATCTAGATGGCCACAATGTCATCATAAAGTCTCTTTGATGGGAGGACATTTTCTTCTTCTTTGGTGATAGCCGACTGGTTTTTAATTGTCTAGAATAATTTGGAGCAATTATTATCCCCTATGTTTAAAGTAACATCTATAAATTTCATGTCCTGGAACACTCATCCTTTGACATCTGATGTCAAATATAGCTCAACTTCGTGCTTTGAAACATGTTTATGGAATGCCATTGATATAATTCCAATAAAATTATCCTTTTGCATAGAATAGTTCAACTCCTCTTAGCTAAACACAATGATTTAAAGACAATCTAGGGTTTTTCGTATACTCTAGGGCTTTTGGAGGTTCACATAGAGTTATAATGGTGTCAAGATAGTTTGGAGTGTGAGATTTGATGACTTATATCACATTTGGATTACACATGTATACCTTTTGCATGCTCAGGTCCACAAGATCTTCTATTATGGCATATTCTACCTATGTGTCATTGCCATGTCACATTGTTCATTTATTTAAAATGTGACTATTTGTCTCTTTTGGACATGTGTCATTACCTCATGCAATATTGAATCTCAATCAAAATTTCACCATTGATCTCTTAAGAAGTCCTATGGCCTTGAATTTGATGTTGGTTATTGATCTTCCTTTTGATCTTATGAGATCAGGACACTTGGTAGCTTTATAGGATTTCTATGTATGCTACACACATTCTTCATCACTTGAACACTCTTACACTATATGGTAACTTCTCATTCAATCTATGATATTTTAATTATTAACTCCAATTTTACTGTTGATCTCAAATGTATGATCAAACCTAGGCCATTAATCTTCTTTTTGTGGGATTAAACTCACACTATTGATCTGTTAATTGCATGATCAAATGTAGACCATTGATCTCCATCTTTATACACAAGCTCATATATGAGACATTGATTTACTTGATCATTCACCATGATCATGACACTTGTCACTCTCACGTTCCTTCTTAGCATCATTGACTTATTGACCATTTCTCACTGTTAGATATGTTACCTACTTTTCCAAGATCATGACACTTGTCAATCTTGTATTTGATTTTAGAATCCTTGACATATTGACTCCACGCTTAATTAAAAATTTGATTTTACAAGATTAAATTCAATTCATCAATTTGGATCTTGACTTGTTGAATTTGGGGAATCATCTGCTCACCATTGATCTCTCTTCTAAGCTCCTAAGATTTTGCCACTTGGTGACACTATGTGTTCTCAAATCTATGAAAAATGAAATAAATAAAGGGTTTAGATATATAGAGACTTAGGATAAATTTTATACTAAGGTTTTAGATGTGTTAATAAACTTGATTAAAACATAGCATAAAATTTAAACTAAGTCTTAGATATAATAAAATGTTCCCACATAAATTTAAATCCCTTTCAAAATAAAACTTAGACTAAAGAATTTAGACTAAAGTTTTTTTTAAACACCATTTAAACATGGATTTAATCAATCAACTAAGGACCAAAGGTTAATAAAAGGGTCAAATTAGCATGAAAGCATAAAAACCTAAACATTTTTCATTTAAAAGGGTCTTCATTAAACCTGCAACATGGAAACATAAGAATGAAATATTAAAAACATGAGATGAAGTCAAACAAGTATTATATGTAAACATATAAATTAAGCTAGATGAGAACTATGATATTAAAATAATTAATTTGAATGTATATTCTATATCACAATTTGTAAAATTGAATAAAGGTCCTCATTTTTCAAAAATGGGGGTATGTTGACCTCAACAAATAGAAAATTCTAGGGAAACATTGTAAAATGTTAGATTTTAGATACTCTTGGTTTAAACTAATAACTAGACCAATAATTCGACATGATCAAGTACCATTATTAATATCAATTCATGATTTAAAAAAGCTTTATAAATGCATAATTAAGCTCAAACATCAAAACTTAGTCATATTGTGTGTGTGCTTTGATTCATTTACTGATTACCATATAATTTAGAGAACAAATTCTAGATTTTATGACCTTAATCATTAGCATTGACTTATAGCATATTTAGATATTCATTATGAATCATGCTTTATGAACAGGGGAGGCTTGGGCATTGCTCTACTACCAGAAATGCATCTATAGCCCTAATAGATATACTTTTATCTCTATTTAAGGCCTTGTGCCACTACCAACCAAGCATCCATATCCTCGGTGGAGGTTACCAAAATCACCTTTTGCTTAGAAAGCTTTCAAATTTTCAATAAATCTCTTTTTTTTTTAAATTTTTCAATTATAATTAGCTTTCCAACAAAGGTTGGGAACTAGAATTAGCCATTTTTTAGGATTTTGTCAAATGTTTGACCTTTAGACAATTATCCTTGGTTATAAACTTCATCCCAGGAAATAATGTTCTTTAAGTGCTAACATGACTTTATTCTAATGATCCAAACTTTCACTTAGCATATGTAATCCTTATTAGAATCAAATTTAGATTAGAATGAGGTTTAATATTTTTAGGAGCAATTAACCTAGATATCATTCTTTAGCAATTTCTCAGAACTATAACTTAAAGCTCAAATTTCTAAAATCCATGATCAACCAATATTTGAGAGTCATACCTGCATTCTTGATTTGAGAAGTTCCTTTGAGAAACTACATGTACTAAAGCTATAAACTATCTTGAAAAAGACTTATTGAAATTAGGGAACAAAATAAAAGAAATAAATAGACAAAAAGCAAAAAAAACAATAAACAAACAAGGAACAAGAAAGAAACTAATCTAATCCTACCTATACTAAATCTAACTAGTTTTATAAGTTACTCCATAAAGACTTCAGGTGGTACAACAAAGAAGTAATGCTTAAGGTATTATCTATTAGTTGGAAAATTTAACTCTATTCCCTACAAGTCTTTGAGCTTGAATGTGTTATCTCTCAATGTTTCAACAATTTGATAAGGGCTAATCTATAAAGGGGTAAATTTCCCATGTTTTCCTTTTGGCTCGAATGCCTTATCCCATAGGAGAGCCAGGTCTCCCTACCTGAACACATTGATATTTAAACACTTATCAAACCATATCTTCACTATGGTTTGATGTGTTCTAAATTTGGAAAATGCTTCTTCTCTTTCATCCTCCATTTGAATGATGTCAAGAAACCTTGAATTAGCATACTCTTGATGTTCTTCCATATAATCTTACATGAACTTTAAGGTTGGAATTTTGAGAGTGATATGAAATATTATTTCTTGATCATACACCAAAATAAATAGTGATGCTTTCAAAACATGCTTCACTCTATTTCTATCTTCCCAAAGAGAATACTTAAGCAATTTATGTCATTTTCTTAGTTGTACTACAAACTTTTTAATGGCTTTCATCAAATTTTTGTTTGTTGATTCTAAGACTCCATTACCTTGAGGTTAATGATTTGATCAGAAATCAAGAATTATGTTGTTATCATAGGCCCACTCAGTCATCTCAATAGATATAAATTCTAATCCATTACCACAAACTAATGATACTAGTGTCTTAAATCTTGTGCAAATGTTCTCTTCCAAGAACTTGATCACATCTCTAGTTCTACATTGATTTGTTGCTACTACCTCTATCTATCATGTGCAATAAATAGTAATAGTAAGAACATATTTGTGTCCCTCTAAATAAATAGGTTTAATTACCCCTACAAAGTCCAATCCCCATTGAGCAAAAGGTTTGTCAATTAAGATTGGCCTCAATGGCATAGCTACTTTTGGTTCCTTGGTCTTGAAAATATAACATTGATTACACTCTTTAACATGTTTATGTGCATACTTGAAGATGGTGGGCCAATAATACCCTTCCCTTAGGATTTTATGTGCTATTATTTTTCTATAGGGGTGTCCACTCCCAAGTTTCTCATGAAATGTGCTTAATATTTCAACTGCATCTTCCTTTGAAATATACATTAAGTATATTCCTTCATAATTTTAACTAAATAGTACCCCATCCTTGATAAATAAATGTGCTACCTTGAGCCTCAAATCTCTTCTTTATTCTCTACTCAATCTTGAGTATCAAGAGTGTAAACTCCTAAATAAGAATTGACCATGTTGACCCTTTCATTTGCTACATTGTATTTAGTGATCATGTGTTTCATTTTTTGCTCCCTTTTAATCCAAATTTGATAATAAACTCCCTTCCATGGAATCCACATATGATAATAGTCATTTTACATGTATCCATTTAAAGACTTAGTCCATTGTCTTCTTAGCAACATTCCATAAGCATCTAGGATGTCCACCACTTGAATATCTATGAATTTATATATCCTTGGCTCTAAAGTAAGCTACATATGGACATTAAACAATTCACCAATTAATTTAACTCTAAATTTGTCTAATTGAGTAACTACTCTATTAAACTTAATTTTGAGTCAATTCATGTAAGGTGATATTGTTTTTAATCTTATTCATACCCTATACTATATTGTATCCACTCCTAATAGAATAAGTAGGTGAATCAACATTATTTCTAGAGTTCCTTCCCTTCAAAGGTTATGGATTGTTATCTTCTTGAGGATCAAGAGGAGTATCAAAGTTGTTTGGTGGATTTGAACTAGTCAATGGTTGCATTTTTTCCCTATTTCTTAGAGGATAAGTCTCCTTTAGATACTATTTAAAATCATGAATCTCCTCTAGAGTATCCTCAAGTTCATTCTCATCTTAGAATCAGAAACCAAATTATCCACCATCAAAGTTATGACAACATATTTAGATGCCTTTGAAGAACCAGATGTACCTACAATATTATCTTTGTTAGGTACATCTTTGAATGTATCTAAATCATATTGAAATAATTCAAAATCATTAAAAATTTACATACAATCCAATTCACCATGCTTTGAAGTGTTATGAACTCTACAATATTCAATTGAAGCTAAATCACATATGTTTATTTTAGGAGTGATTTTATTTACAAGTGACTCATTATTATTATTATTTTTATTGTGTATGTTGCTATGAAACCAATTTGTAGGTTTGTTGAACCTATGACAAGAATATTTTTTATTGGAGATTTCCCTAGTGTTACTTATATTTACAACTAAGTAAAATAAGTGCTCATTTTTTGAACCATGTTGAGTATGGAGTCATTTTCATTCTTAGGTGCCTCTAAATTGTGAACTTGAGTAGTAATACCAACTATTGGCACCATAGCTCTTTAATCTTTTGGGTGAGATCCACTTGTAGTGTTATTTAGGAACCCTAGATTTTTAATAGGATGAGCATGACTCAAAGGCAATTGGTATAAAACTGGTGTTTGATTTCAAGTAGGCATATTCTGATTAGCATTTGGTATAACATTAAATTTAGGTAAATTGGGATTTAAATTAAGAATAACATATGCTAATTGAACCTAGGGTTGTATTTGATCACTTATTTTCACATCTTTAGCATAGTTTAAGGCCAATGTATTTAGAACTCCAATAGATATTTTCATAAAAATAAAAGTCATTAGATATAAAGCATCCTTATAAATCTCTAAAGCTAAAGCTTCATCAAGTCTATAGGGAGCTACGGTTTTTCTAAACATCTTTTGGAATCTAGTATTAAAATATCTAATGGTTTCACTCAAATCTCTTTTCATAGTAGTGAATTGTTAATAAAGGATACAAGGATTGATGATCTTTCCAAATTAATCAATGAAAATATTATTAAAATCATTCTAACTGGTAACATAATTCTCAAGAAGGTTAATGAACCAATCATATGCTACATCTTTGAAATTAAATGGAAATAGTCTATAAGAAATATCTTCATGAATAACATTAAATAATCTCAAAGAAACCCTAAAATATTTGATATGTTCTTCAACAGTAACCACACCCATAGGATTTAAAGAAGGAAAATACTTCTCAATATTTCTAGGTAAATCATGAACCTGACCGGGAACATTGATGAAAGATCTACCTAACCATGCCATATGTTGATAAGGGTTGAACATGGGATCACCACAAATAGGTGAAGTAGGTTGAGATTTAGAAACCCTCTACTTACCTTTATCTACTCTTAATTTCCTATGAATCTCCAAAGAAAGAAGAGGTAGCCTTATCTCATACCTCAACCTAATCCTTAATCTTGATAGTTCTAGTTTGTAAAATATATATCTTGTTCAAATTGTGACATATAAACCTTATCTTTGAAACTAATAATGATTAAATTTATATATTTAGTAAATTTTAAACAAATTCTTATAATTATTTTCAAAGAATAATTATCTTTAAATAATTAGCTCAAAGATGCCTCATAACTTGCAAAAGTGAGTGATCTTTACACTTTTAATTTCAAATGAACCTAAATTTGCAAAAAATCAATCAATCTTTATACAAAATTGTTATCACTAACCTTAAACATGTTGAATTCACAAAGCTTAAACTACCTTTGCAATAGTTTGTCATAAATATTCAAAGAATAACTATGTTTAGCTAAGTAAGCCTAAAGACTAGCCTGAAACCATGAATATCAATTATCTTTACATAATATAGCTAATAAAAACCCAAATATGAAAAGGATTAGCTGATATTTGAACAAAATTTACTAAAATTAGCTAAGATAATTCAAATTCATGAAGCTTTATCTTAAGGCCCTCCTTTTAGAGCTAGTAAAACATTGAATGTTGATGCTTAAAAGTGTATCATAAGGTTTACAGAGTGTTTAAAACACTTCTCATTTCTATATTCAAATAATCTATTGCATGAGTAGCTAGTTGTGATATTCTTGAGATCTGTGGTGAAATAGTGGTAAAGCAATTAATTATGTCACAAAATGATAATATACCTAGTTGTTAGAAGCAATTGTGGTATTAAAGCTTGCTTGTAAAATATGATAGTAATCTAAACTAAGTATAGTGAATTATGGTGAAAACTTAAAGTCTAAATTCTACTCTATCATGTATATTTACAATGAAAGCTAAACTGTAGTGATTTGATTAAAAATGAGCAAAAGGATAGTTAAGGTAGAAAGAAGGTGAATATTTCTGATCTTTAGTCCAAATATTATGAAAAAGATTGAATTTCATAAAAACATATACTTAAACCAATATATGACATGAAATAGCCAAAAGCACATATCCTATCATATACCAGGTAAATGTCTAAGGATTTTTGAAACAATGCAAATAAGAACTCAAATTAACTTTAAGGATTTACTTCCATAAGAAAATAACATTAGCACATCTTCAGTAAAAGAATTGGTAATGAAATGAATCAAAAGTCTTTGAATTAAACTAACATAAGAAAAATTGACAACTTTGCATTCACACATGTGCATCTAAAAATCTATAAAAATAATTCAAATCTAGACATCAAACCAGATATCTGAGGAAGCAATCATGATAACAAAATACACAAACAAATACAAGACAATCCTTAGAGTTCCCTTTCTTACATAAATTTTCTCCAAATTTACAAGGTATGTTTTTCTCTAAAACTCCCTCCTTTTTACAAATGACAATACCCCTTTTATAGAAGAACTTGAGGTATGTCAGTCAATCATGTCAAATGATAATTGAACAAGTGTAAAGGATAGATTTCCTTCTACAACATTTTAGAATTAGACACTTTACAAATGGACTAGCCTATAAGCTATGCTATTTACAAGATGCACATGCTTTTATAAAATAAAATATTCATTTTTCAAATGATATACATGTTTTGTTACAAAAAGAATGTGTTAAGTCAACAAATTTGACTTTGAGAAGCTCCTCTAACTGTAGTCCTATGCTTTTTCTACTTCATATTCATTACCTTATCATGTTGTTCATTAATCAACTTGAAGTTGATGATGGGCTCCATGAAAAAATCTTCTTATTGATCTACTAGGCCTTTGAAGTCCTTGTCAGTTCTATTTAAGGCCTCTCTAATACTCTTAGCATCACCAATTTTCTCCTCTGTAGATAGGATCATGTCCAAGATTATTTTATTGTTTTCCCCTATATAACCTTGGATTTTTCTCTTCACTTCTTTCATGAATTGATTATCCATGTATTTGAAATCCTCATCAGTTATTAATCCAATAAGACTAAGGGTAGTTGGGTATTTGATCAAGCCTCCTAGTATATACATCATTTTACTCTCTAATTGCTTTAAGTCTTTAGAAATATCCTCTATGCCCTTGGACCATTTTTACATATAATTTATCTTATTTGACAAGATAATAATATCCATGCTTAAATTTGCCAAGATGACTATTTTAAATTGAAGGATTTGACCATCCATCAATACATTGATCAGTTTATTTGCCTTATTGATTGAATCCTACCATTGATTGATATGTTGCATAGCTATGTAATGTTACTTTTTTACCATGTCTTTCTTAGACCTTATAGCCTTTAGAAAGTTGAATGTGTCATAAATTATTGCTTCAAAATTATTTACCATATCCCCTGACACTAATAGGATAAATTGATCCTCTAAGTTTTGATTGTGATTGAGTCATCTCTAATACATATTCCTCAAATATTGGGTCTTCACTAGGTCTCTACCCCTTATCCTAGGTAAAATTAGTCAAGCACTCCACCTTTTGATATGTAATCTCTTCACAACCTTGCATGACCATTTTATCAATTACTCTTTACAAACCAGTAGTATATGGATCATACTTGACCCTAAATAAAGATTGGGTCACATGTGGAAATGGAATCTCTACTTGTGATTGGGATGACATACTTGGAGGAGCCAATCTCCTTGTCTCTTCTTCTTATAGATAAATTATCCATGGATTCATTTGTTTTTGTATTGGGATGTTAGTAGCCTTCACCATAGCCCATAGATGATGAATAGTGGGAATATTTTATAACCTTGATTCATCAATGAACCACGTAGGAATAGGTGGACCATATATTATATTATCTTCACTAAATAATTTTACTTCACTCAAAGGTGGTGTAATAGTTACCTTTGGTTTCTTTACCTTTAGAACAATGGCCATCTCAACTTTCCTTTTAGGAGTGTCAATAAATTTTAGGTCCAAAGACTTTTCCTTATCCTATTTGACTTATTCAACCTTTTCCTCTTCATTTGAATATATCTCATAAGTCATATATAGCATCCTAAGTGCATCTTCAATGGATTAATTGGGATCCATTACTATCATATGTACCTCCTATTGGGGTAGATCTTGTTATGATGCTTTTTAAGATTCAAGAAATGATGAACTAGAAGAAATTTCATTTAGATTTATATCCTAATGCCTATGATTTTTTAGTGTCTCTTATGTGGAAAGCTTGGAAAAACCAACATCAATCAAGTGATACTACCTAGGGTCTAGTTGCCACCTATCTTTTATTTGTTGGTTCCTATTCAATCTGGACTTAAGTTTTATGTTGTGTTCCTTTAATCTCCTAGACACTTCATAGTTTGAGGATGATTTAATGTATATGAAGTCAAATTAATTGTAATCATTCTCATATAATACATTAAAAATACCCATGATCTTCAAATGTTCTTTTACCCTCCCATAAGGGTCTCATTGTCTAAGATCATCAATTTACAAAATGAAAGACAGTCTTATGCTTTGATGCAGATTCAATATGGTCCCACTACCTAAAGATAGTCTTACCAATTATCATGGGGAAACTATGTAGGAGACCCTTACTTTTGGTCTTACAAATTCCATCAATCCCATTGAAGAGATGATAGGCCCCCTCTTATTCTAATAATTTATCAGATACATGGATTGGCAATTTGAGAGGAGCACTTTGGGTTCCCTCAATCCTTATGATAGTGTAATCTAGATACAACTATATGTACCCTATTGCTTCAATATAATGTTTGATTAAAGGGCTCATTCTCATCATAAGAAGGCCATCTATATCTTCACTCAATGTAGGGTAGACACAATCATAAATAAATTGGATGTGGTCTCTATACTTATAGATGTGTAATTTGGAGTAGTACTAGGAAATAGTCTGAGTACCATTTGGAGACCATTCTCTTTGATTAGGAATCTTTGTGGTTACACACAGGGCATCTAGTATATAGGACATCATGTAAAACTTATTTCTCTTCTTATTCTTGATCACATATATTTGTCTACTTAGGGAGATGTTGATTATCTCACCTAATGGAGGAACCATTAATTTTTAAATGATAAAATACACTAGGGGTACCCATATTGGATCTACATATGCTGAAATTTCAAATCCATACAACTTATTTGACATTATCATTACGATCCTAACTCAAAGTCTAAACTGATTGACAGGGATATTCTTAGGAGGATCCACAATAACTTAGTTATCGAATTCCAACCACATAGCTACGGTGTTCATCATGTTATGTTGCTTTGACCATGAATTAATGGAGGTTAGGTCAATCTAGGTCTTGGGAAATTTATAATAAGACTCAAATTCAAATGGGGATACGTAATCAATTTTCTTCAAATTATGTTCATTAATCAACATGCCATTGTCTATTTTAGCTACTTTGAAAATGGGACCAAGAACATTAATGTAATGAAGTAACTCTAGTTTAGTAGTTGCATAGTAAATTCCAATCATCTGGATGGCCATAATGTCATCATAAAGTCTCTTTGCTTGGAGAATCTTTTCTTCTTCTTTGGTGATAACTAACTAGTTTTTAATTATCCAGAATAATTTAGAGTAATTGTTATACCCTATGTTCAAAGTAGTAGATACAAATTCAATGTCCTTGAACACTTATCCTTAGGCATTTGATGTCAAATATAGCTCAACTTATTTCTTTGAAACATGTTTATGGTCTACCATTTCTATAATTATAATTGAATTATCCTTTTGCACATAATAGTTCAACTCCTCTTGAGTCAACATAATGAATTCAAAGACAATCTAGGGTTTTATGTAAACTCTAAAGATTTTGGAGGTTCACACAGAGCTCTAATAATGGTAAGCTAGTTAAAAATGTGAGATTTGATGAATTATATTGCATTTGGATTACACATTTATACCTTTCACATGCTCGATTCCATAAGACATTCTATTATGATGTGTTTTACCTATGTGGCACTGTCATGTCATAATGTTAATTTATTTAAAATATAACCATTTTTCACTTTTGGACATGTGTCATTACCTTGTGAAATCTTTAATCTCGATCAAATTTTCACCATTAATCTCTTTAGAAGTCTTCTATCCTTGACTTTATCACTAGTCGTTAATCTTCATGTTGGGAAATACGGAAGCACCATTGATTACCATGCACAAGCAACTTAAATATGTGGAATTAACCAGAAGTAACAAGTAACTAGAAATCAAAAACAACACCGAATATGAGAGACAATACCCAATTGTATTAATACTCATCTAGAAAAGAATATAATAAAGAAGATGCCACTTCTTCACACCTCTCAGAGGCTTCCCACACCTCAAGTGTACAGTAATTCTTTCCTCAACGCTCTCTCTCTTACGGTCCCAACACACAACTCAAACACAGAGTTGGTGTTCACCTCCAACTAGTCAGTATCCACTACTGCCAGTACACAAGTGCTCCACGCACTCCACAAGTGCTCCACACACTCCAAGTACTCAATGTACTCCAAGTAGATCTCCCCTGAACTTGCAACAACCTGCAACTCAAATGATCTTACTTATGGAAGGATCTACCTTGCCTTCCTCTTTGCTCAATAACCAAGTACACACCATACTCCAAGTAGATCTCTCTTGATCTTGCTACTTATTGTGTTGTTGTCCTCCCTGATCTTACACATCTGCAAATCAATCTGGTTCTGCACACCTACAAACCTGGATCTTGCACACACATACACCTGCAGATCAATGATCTTACTTACCATGCAAATCTCTAAACGTGTCCTTGCACACCTGCCGACCAAGATCCTACATACATGAATAATCCTTCTGATTCTCCAAACCAGCACCCACACTTGGCACTGTGGCACTAGGAGGAACACACCATGCTCTCTTCACACACAGAAGGAGCTAATATTTGATCTCTTACTCTCTAACACAAATTACAATACAGCCCATGAGTCTCTTAAATAGATCTCATGCAAAGAATAATTAGACATCCAATTACAATAATTATATCCACAACTTCAAGTCTAAAATTGGCTCTTAACATGTAAACACTCAGTTCATTAACTAACTGTCCATGCAATGAGCAGTTCTGAAACCGCACAGGCAATCGACGATAGTCCCTGTTTGACTGGAAGTGACCGATGTCGGCCAACTCCTACCGATGTCAGTTTCTTTCTGTCAACCTCTGCCCGATGTCAGTGTTGGCCTACCAATGTCGGTGACTGTGACACTTAGCAACCCTCCATGTTTGCATCCGGGTGAAGCTTTTAGCTCCACAACCTAACACTTCCTTTAGAGCTTTTGAGATCAGGACACTTGGTAGATATGTGGGATTTCTATGTACCCTACACACATTATTTGTCATTTTAAATTTATTACATCACATGGAAGCTTCTCATTCGATCTGGTATCTTTGAATTATTGACTCCACTTGTAACGTTGATCTTGAATATACAATTAAACATGGGCCATTGATCTTCCTTATATGAGATTAAACTTGCACCATTGATATGTTGATTGTATAATCAAGTATGAATCATCAATCTCCATATTTATATAGAAGCTCATATGTGGTCCATTGATTTACTTATTCATCCACCATGATTGTGACACTTGTCATTCTCATGTTCCTTCTCAACATCCTTGACTTATTGACCTTTGCTTACCGCTAGATCTGATATCTACTTTTCCAAGATCATGACACTTGTCATTCTCATGTTTTATTTTAGAATGCTTGACATATTGACTTCACGCTCACTATTAAATTTGTATTTACAAGATCGAACACACTTCATCGATTTAGATATTAACTTGTTGACTTTGGGGAATCATCTACTCAACATTGATCTCTCTTCCAAGCTCTCAATATTTTATGCTTGATGACACTGCATGTTCTCAGATCTACAAACAATGAAATAAATGAATTAAGGGTTAGATACATAGAGACTTAGGATAAATTTTATACTAAGGTTTTAGATGTGTTAATAAACATGATTAAAAATTAGGATAAAATTTAAACTAAGTCTTAGATATAATAAAATGTCCTTGCTTGATTGTAAATCCCTTTCAAAATAAAACTTAGACTAAAGCATTTAGACTAAATATTTATTTTTAAACACCATTTAAACATGTATTTAATCAATATTTGAAAGGCCAATATGGATATGATTAAGACATTGTGGCAAACCTTATTATATAATTTGTATTATTAAAACTATGAAAATGTTTTGAATATTATTTATCATAGTTGGTTTATTTTTTTTATACTCTTTGGTAACTATGAAAAATAAGGATGAAATAACTAAAAAAATATTCAAAACAATTTCATAATTTTAAAATTATAAACTATATAATAAGGTCTACCAAAATGTCTTAACCACATCCATATTAGCCTTTCCAATATTTTTTAATTTCAATTAATAAACCTTATCAACTAGAATATAATTATTACCTAAACATTTAAAAACAAAATGCAGTATGATCATGAGGCTCCAAGACTCTTTTTGTGCTTTACATATGGTAAAATCATGTGCAATAATTATAATAAATTTAGTACATACCACAACTCACTCTTCAAAATTTTTGGTAGACCTTATTATATAGTTTGTAATTTTAAAACTATATATATATTTTTTAATATTATTTGGTACCGTATGCTCTTCCTTCTATATGATTTTAATAATTGAAAAAACTCAATAATAAATAATTTTTTAGCCTAATTTTTATTTTATTATTGGCATTGAATGTGGTGTAGGTGGAATTGAAACTATGTCAATCAAGGTTGAGATCTTGCCCCATTTTTTATTTCACAATCCTCATGCCACTTTTAATAAAATGGAAAATAGGCTATAATCAAATACATGAAAATTAAATCCATATAATTTCATGGACCTATGAGTTTTGTTTGTATATATATAAAGGACCACTTAGGACACAATAAATTTAAGGTGATAACTATATTTTTTGAGCTATGTCATCCTCTTTATCAATAGTTGTCTTGGCTTATGGCTCTATAGTCAGTTTATTATTTATACTCTATACCCTAATTTTTTGTCATAATTTTTTATGCAATTTAATATATTGTTTGGTTGGTTTTTAGTTTTACCACCCTAAACCCTAAACAAATAATAAATTGATCTCTTCTTATAAATAATGGCATGTAAGATACTTATTTTAAATAATGTACAAAGCAAAAAATGAATTATATTATGTGGTTGGTCTTTACCATATACTTGTTTTAAACAAAAAAGAAACTAATTTCCTCTGGGAAATAATGGCATGGAAGATAATTATTTTAAATAATGTGCAAATAATAAAATGAACTATATTATGTTACTGGTCTTTCCATATACTTATTTTAAACAAACAAGAAACTCATTTCCTCTGAGAAATAATTTCATGCAAGATAATTATTTTAAACAAAATGAACAAATTCAATAGAGCCTCATGATCATTTCAACTATATTTTTGGCTAACCAAAAAATACCCATTTCACATATTTTGAGTTTAAGGAAAATATTTACAGATATACATGAAATTTACAATAAAACCAACATGCATAGTTTTTTTAGAAATTATCTTTAAATAAATGTTTTTAAGGGAACCTATTATAATATTTATTCATTTTAAGATAGATAACTATGCATGTAAATAAGTGTTATCAGTCTTTAAAACTAAAAAACACAAGTCCATACCTTTCAATCACAAGGAAACTAGCTTTGAAATTATTTGCACCTTCATTTCTAGCCTCTTGTCCCAATATCCTGACTACCATAGCTTCCCTTCCACCAATAACTTGCATAAATGATCAGAAAAATCAAGAAACTAGCACATATGTATTTGAGAAACTTTCATTAATCTTGTGGGTGACATGTTGAACCAATATTAAATTTTGCCTTGGGGCCTCTCAATATGCTAGTGTCAATTCACTAAAAAATAGGGAAAAATCTAAACCTTGATCCCCGTAGCTTTAATTCCACCTACATTTCATCTAATGATAGAAATAAAATAAGCATTAGATTTGATAAATTATTTATTATTAATTTTTTTAGTTATTAAAAACCATATAGAAGGAAGAGAATATGGCCCCAAAGAATATTCAAAACATTTTCATAGTAAAATACAATTATTAAATTAAGTTCATTATTTCTTAGGTGGTCTTTATTATTTATCTACATACATATACCTGGTGATTCTAGACTAACCTATACATATCTCATTTTTTTTTGGTGAATTAGACCCATAGGTGTATAGTAACTCTTATGAATATATGTCCTAAAATAGGATCGAGTATAATCTATAAGTCAAATCTATGTCCTGAACTATAAAATTGAGTCTATTTGACCTATGTATATTTTCACAAAATTAGTCATTTTTAAAATTGAAAAAACTTATTTATAGCATTTTGGCTATAAATAGCCTCTAAAACTTTCCCTGCACTAGTTTTCCCAACTGAAGAATTATTTCATTTATTAGTATGATGTCTAAAATATATCCTACCTCATTGAGGGGCCAAAAAAATATCAATAAATATCTATTTTACTCTAGTGTAACATAATCACCAAAACACAAAGTGTTTCTATCATTTTTAGGTTCAGCTACCCAATTGAGGCTTAGAGAAGAAGTGAAATTTCCCAATTATAGGCATGGTATTTCAGAAATTTGAGAAATATTTTTGGATCCCTATATCTAATGAACAAATTCATCAAAAAATGTTTGCACATGTATGAAACTTCCCAAAACCAATCAATTTTTTTTTTGTTTGTGCAAATCACTCCATTCACTACAAAGTTTGTAGGATTCTCAATGTTTTTCCAAAAATCCCTATTTTTTTATATTAGACCTTAATAACTATCACTTGATATTAAGAAAATAAATATATTTTTGTAAACCTCTTTTCATCATCTATTTTTCTGGTTTTTGAAAATTAGCCAGGTCTAATTTACTATTTTTATATGGTTAGTCTTAGTAAATGTTTCTTAATATTTATGTTACAATCTGATTGACATCCATTTATTTATGATACATGTATAGGAAGCAACAAAAATATGTTCTTCAATATATTTTTTCCAATGAGATTGTGTCATGATAATTAGTTTTCCTTAAGGGTAGTTTCCATGCTCATTAATGAATTAAATGGATTTATAAGAAGGCAAAAGTTCTTGAGTTAGTTGATCATGATCATCCTTCAAATATATTACAAGAGAAGCATAAACCCAAAGGATAGCCTAGAGTTCCTCCTAATGTTAAAATTAGACAATATTTTGGAATGCTACTCTTGTTTATTTAAACATTTTATGGTTTTAATGATTGTTGATTTACATATAATAGGAATTTTTTTTAGCTAATAGAAAGAACCTATTTTTACATGGATTTGATATGTTTTGAGGTATTTAAATGACTCTAGGTTTTGATTCCTATGATATTATTGATGTATATCTAATGAGGTCTAAGGGATAACACTCTAAATGAGGGTTTTAATTAGTTGTATACGTATGTGGAAGAAATGTGAATAATATGGAGAATAGAGAAAGTAATATAAATGGAATAGAAAACTATATTAATATGTGCATTTAGTATATGGCATACTCTTAATGAAAATGTATAGTTTTCTATATTATACTATCTACCTACCATTTGATACTACATATTTTAATACATAGATTAAAATGTCATGAAGCCTAAATAACCATTATGGAATTTGAACTTCTTGGGATTCAATTTGTGAATATTTAGATTCTGATAGTTACTTGATTGATATGTGTATGGTATGATGATAAATGTTGTGATATAATATTATTCTTTGAAGTACCAGATGGCATGACACAATGTGGCATTGAGTGTCTACATGGTTGATATGACATATGGATATTTTATGTTGAGACTAAGATGCATGGTATGTATGAAGGTGTTGAGTCGATGGATAATGTTTTGTAAAGGTTTTACACATGACACATAATGACACAATGTTGCATATGATACATATAATGTGCAAATATTTCTCATTACACACATTTTAAGTAGGATTTGTTATCATGATTATGTCTCCCTAAATGTCAAACCAATGTCACAATTAGTATACAAATTTAATTTCACTCTAAACTTATCTAACTATTACATGTTATCTAGTGGAGTTGATTAAAATATTCAAATTTGGGAAAATTAAATGGGTTCACTCATGGTCAAACCTTAAGTTAAATTATTATATAATTAGGTTTAATAAATAATAATGACTAATAACTAGCATGTATGTATAAAATACACTTATCTAAAATTTAATGAGAGATATCACTATGGAGGAGCCTATATTAGAGAGAGAGAGAGAGAGAGAGAGAGAGAGAGAGAGAGAGAGAGAGAGAGAGAGAGAGAGAGAGAGAGAGAGAGAGAGAGAGAGAGAGAGAGAGAGAGAGAGTAGTTAATATATCTTTTTTGGTAGCATTCTTGGGTATCACATATAAAATTTTAATTACACATCCAAATTTTATGTGCATATATTATGATAACAATTTTATTTGAAAAAATAATATTAAACCAAATTCATAATATACACCACACTAAATGTTAATATTCAACTTATAAATTATTTTTTGAAATAAAGTATTAAGGATGGGGTGATGGGTAATAGGAAAATCTATGTGGATATCCAAGGAGGTAAGGTGTTTGGTAAGGAAGTTATATAAAGTTATGAAGTGGTTGGGAGAATGTTGATCTGGAGATCATCTATAAGGGATAAAATGTCTCAATTCTTCTTCAAACCATTGACACAACATATATCTCATCGAGATCTTTTTGGTGCATTTTTCAGTTTGAAAAATTAAGTCCATATGTAAAAGTTATGGTTGGTCAAGGTTTTGGTCAAAGTTAGTCAAAAGTCAATAGGATGGGTCAACATTAGTCAACAAGCATTAAAGGTGGACCAATGCAGTATGAACACATGGCACACATTGGTATGGACACATGGAACAACCACAAGCCTCCCACATGGCACATCTATGTGGAAATATGAGACCACTTTACATGGGATAAAAGTTTATTATTTAAAAAAATTATTTTATCTCACATTTGGGACAAAACATGCTTTTGACCAAATTTCCACCCATATGTGGATATAAACAAAAGTTAGTTTGTTAAAACCCACATGGAAGACCTTTAATAAGGCATGGGGATATGATAATATTTATTCCCACAAATGTGGAATATTATATGGCATGATGGAAGTTTCGATGCCAAAGGAGGAAAAAGCCTTATTAAGGCTTAAGAAGACTATGTGGAAAATAAACATGCAAGGTAAGATATAGGCATTAAAGCATGGATTATTTGATGCTATTTTTAATGTAATGTTTTATTAAAACATGTAAAGGCCTTATATTGTAATTCCATGATAGAATGGGAAAATTGTTAATCCCATTAAAATAGGCCTTGCGATAATTATGAATTTTATTTAAATTTGTAAATGGATAATCATCCAAGCCCACATTTTGTGGACCCGTAACCCTGTATAAAGGGTCTGGGGGGTCTTTTGAAATCATAATCAAAATGTGAATAATAACACATAAGACTTGAGAATAATCAAGCAGAGATAGAGTGAGAGCCAAGAGCCAAAGCTAGAGATAGTTTTTAGAGCCAGAGCTAGTAGACATCAAAACATTTATTTATAGATTAACAACTTCTACTTGGGATATTTGATGTATAGAGTGATTTTTCATCAATAAGCAATCAATTATGCCTTTGAGTAGGACCTAGAGACAACCCAAATCAGGTGAACTTTGTTATCAACTTTGGTTTATATATAGTTTTTATGGCTCATGATTTTAGTTTATTATCAATTTTTTTAATCCTAATTTTCAATTATTACACCAATTTCAAGGTAATTAATGAGAAATTGATAATTTATAAAGAATCTATAAAAATATAGCAATTGGTGTAGTTTTAGACTTTGGCTATTTACAAATCAATTTTGATATCATAGCTAAGTTCTTGTTGGTGTAATTATGATTTTACTCAAAAATTATGGAATACTATGGATCCAATGTTAGCTCAAGTTCAAATTTTGTTGAATACCATTGCCACTACATTGATGCAATACTTGAAATCATAATAACAATGATAGGAAGTTATATTATGAAGACATGAGTTATAGATAGAGAAATTTCAATAGAGCATTGATGCTTTGTAGTTAGAAATACATCAAGAATTCCATCAGAAGAAGAGGATGCATGAAGACTTGAAAGTTTGTAGAAATTGTTCTAGAAGAGGGCATGTTTTAGAGCAATGTTGGATATTGCATCCAAGTTAGGATTTGTACTATTTCAAAAATTAAAATGAGGACAAAGGCAAGGAACTAGTTATTTTTAGAAGTAATCAGTCATCCAAAATAGTAATATGGCATTAGTCAACTCCATAAACTATAATATAATAACTTATACCAACTAAATTACCAAAGATTATGCTACACTTTGAGAATACCCTAAGGTAGAATGTCATAGCTATTACTGAGGGTAAGTTCATGTAGATCTATTTTGATTAGAGATTTGGATCTAGTTACATCATTGAAGGTCTCTTATAATGTCTAGGATTAAAATCTATTTCATTACCCTACACCAAGACATTTAGAGTATCTAATAGCATGGTACATGGACATGTGACACATTATTGTATCCTATATTTTGGTATTGGGGGTATATTATTTGATTAAGTTTCTATTGATATAGTCCTAGAAGAAGAAGAGGAGATCATTTTAGGTAATTTCTATCTCACATACCAACTGAACAAGTACACAACATCAAGAGATGGAATCTAGCTAACTAGAAATCATGAATATGAGATTCAATTTGGGAATAGTAAGATAAACAAATTAATTTTTAGTTATATCAGTGATTCCTCTTATACTCTTGGTAATCCTCCTAATGAGAACAATATTATAATTATGGAAGTGAACACTGCTTTGATTGTCAATGTGTCTTCTAACTTAGATGTACATTTAGAAAATGAAAGCAATGAAATCAATTCTTTGGGATATATTAATAATGTTAGGGATAATTTGTGTTCTAACTCCATGTATTCATCAAGTAATTATTTTTATAAATTTGAGAAGCACACAAGGGGAATAGGTTCTAAGCTGTTGGCCAAGATGGGATTTAATGAAAAGGGCCTTGGCATTAATGGTCAAGAAATTGTCCAACCTATCTAAGTTGTGAAGAGACCACTTTATGAAAGATTAGGTTATGGAAATGAAGGACAATATTCCCAA
This sequence comes from Torreya grandis, assembly GCA_037957365.1. Classification (NCBI taxonomy): domain Eukaryota; kingdom Viridiplantae; phylum Streptophyta; class Pinopsida; order Cupressales; family Taxaceae; genus Torreya; species Torreya grandis. The sequence goes on along the minus strand of JARHVA010009061.1, from coordinate 280,975 downwards.
GAAATTGAGCTGAAGAGTTACTCAAGAAACAAGCCAGAATACCCTACAGAGTTAAAAGAAGCATCTTAGAAGATGAAGTAGTTAAATATGATGAGACATCTTCAGATGACTTATCAAGGTATGAAAAGAGAAAATAATCAAATGCATCTTATAATTATGCCAAATAAATCCCTAGAAGGATAGTTAAGAGACATGTCAAGTCAGAAAATAAGAAGATTGATGAAATCAATTTACCTAAAGAAGACATAAAGTTTAGTTTTTACCTCAATGCTAAGGGGCTAATTATAAAAGAAGATAAGCAAAGTCATCCACAACTTAGGCAAAGGTTATAATTGCATATTTAGTCATGTAAAAGATAGATCCTTATTAATAAAAACTTGAGACAACACTAATCAGGGAGATGATAGTCAAGGACAAGTTTATAGTACAGAATTTATCATGCTAGAGAGGTAAATAACATTTCTTCAAAAGAATAATTGCTAAGCATTCAAAGATAGATGTTATTTTTGATATAAATTATCAAAAGAGTTTAATTTTTGAAAATGTTGTAGAAACCCTAGGTTGAAAACTAAGACACATTTCATACCATATTCATTGGTTGGGATAAATGATGTTGTTAACCTCTATGTAAGCAAAACATGTAAACTAGGATTTATAATTAGCTCCAACTTACTAAATGAAGTTGAATTAGATGTGGTTCCACTTCAATTTAGTGGCATTATCCTAGGTAAACTGTACTTGTCTCTAAGAAATGCAACTTTCTCTAAAGAGAAAAATTAATATGACATTTTAAAATATGGGATAAAATATCTTGTGAGAGCCCATTGCCAAAAATAAGGACAATGTTGATAACTTTTTAGTATACTTTTGATATTTGGACCATTATAAGAGAACATTATTGATAGGAAATATAACATTACCTTCGATGCTATTTTTCTCTTGTATATCATAGAAGATGATTTGATAAGACATGAAACTTCATGAAAGGGTAACAGGTCCTTCATTTTCAAGTTTTTATGGATTATTGGAATTTTGGAGACCAAAAGCCTTCTTAATGGGAAGGTGTGATCTATAGATCATCTACAAGGGCTAAAAAATAGAATTTCTTAATTCTTATTCAAACCATTCACATAGTGTAGATCTCATCGATATCTTTCTAACACATTTTTTGGTTTGAAAAATAGAGTCTATATGTGCAAGTTATGGTTGTTCAAAGTTTTGGTCAAAGTTGGTCAAAGTCAACAGGATGGGTCAACATTGGTCAACACTATTCAAACCTAGTCAACAAGCATTAAAGGTGGACCAATACGGTATAGACACATGGCACACAGTGGTATAGACATGTGGAAAAACTACAAGCCTCCACATGGTACATCTATGTGGCAAGGTGAGACCACTTTACATGGGATAAAAGTTTATTATTTACAAAAATTATTTTATATCACATGTGGGACAAAAAAGGCTTTTGATCAAATTTCCACCCATATGTGGATATAAACAAAAGTTAGTTTGTTAAACCCCACGTAGAAGCCTTTTATTTAGGCATGTGGATATGATGATCTTTATTACCAAAAACGTGGGATATTATATGACATGATGAAAGTTTCAATGTCAAAGGAGGAAAAAGTCTTAATAAGGCTTAAGAAGACTATGTGGGAAATAAACATGCAAGGTAAGACATAGGCATTAAATCATGGATTATTCGATGTTATTTTTAATGTAATTATTTATTAAAACATGTAAAGGCCTTATATTGTAATCCCACGATAGAATGGGATAATTTTTAATCCCATTAAAATAGGTCTTGGGATAATTATGAATTTTATTTAAATTTATAAACAAATAATCATCCAAACCCACCTTTTGTGGACCTATAACCCTATATAAAGGGTCCAGAGGGTCATTTGAAATCACAATAAAAGTGTGAATCACAATACATAAGACTTGAGAATAATCAAGTACAGCTAGATTTAGAGCCAAGAGCCACAACCAGAGCCAGTAGACATCAAAACATTTATTTATAGATCAAGAACCCCTACTTAGGATATTTGATGTACAAAGTGATTTTGCATCAATAATATATTGATTCCACCTTTAAACAGGTACCAGAGATGTAGCCCAGATTGAATGAACTCTGTTATCAACTCTAGTTTGCATATTTTCTTTATGGCTCATGATTTTGGTTTATTATCAAAAATTTTTAATGCTGATTTTTAATTATTATGCCAATTTCAAGTTAATTAATGAGAAATTAAGAATTTATAAAGAATTCATTAAAAAAAGCAATTAGTGTAGTTTTGGGCACTGACTTTTTACAGGTCAAATGTCCTTGACATTCACACTCCAAATGAGAAAATTTTAGTTAAAATAAGACATAATAGAAAAATAGAGGTGGAACATCTTCATGAGACTTCCTTTAAAAGTAGTCCATTGGATTCTTAGAATAGATTTGATTCCTTATTATTACGGTAGAGGGGGGAAGTCCTATTCATTTTTGAAATCATTTTTTTATCTTATAATGTGAGGGGAATTGATGTTCGTACTAAGATATGTCTACTATGACATTAATTAAATATAATAAAACTGAATATTATGGTTTTATATGAAAAAAAAATTTAAAAATTAGATATAGAATAATTACTTATATGTCAATAGTTATTTTTGCAAGGTTATACGAGTGGAATTTAAGGGAATTTTGGAGGTATTTATGTCCTTTAGAATTCATTTTATTTGAACAGGACTATGGTGGGGGAAAAGAAGAATTAGATTGCATGTGAATTTGAGTGTTATAAATAAAACACTTCAGGTTTTCTTATTAAATTTTATGGCCTAAACAACTCAAATCATAAAATGGAATCATGGGAAGATATATCAAGGGTATTAAACTAGTATAATGATCAAAAGGTAATTTATGGTGGTGATTTCAATGACCTTCTAGGGCCAAAGGATAAAATGTGTGGAAGTAGAAAAAAAATAATTGATGGAAGAATTTTAGGAATTTGTATGCATTAATCCTTTGATGGATTTAATTCCTAAATTAGGTAAGTTCACCTAAACAAATAAAATAAAATTTATACTAATATAGTAGAAAGGTTGGAAAATATTCTTGATTATGCCTACTTGCCTCTAGTAGCATTTGATTTAAAATTATTCAATTTTTAATTTATCATGATTAAATAATACCATAATCAACATATTAATAAAAAATGACAAGACACCTAAAATATGTCTTTTTAAAAGGTAACTTATGTGGATGATGCACCTTGAGTTTTAAGAATAATGAAGGGTTGGTTGAAATGTATGACTTGGGTCATGGGAACAACATGTTTAGATTTTTATATAAATTAAGATTGGTTAAGGGTTATATCAAATAATGAATATAATTCTTTTGGTAATATTTTTCTATTAAAATGTGATGTTTTATGAATAAATTGAGTTACTAAACTCTAAGAATTAGTGTTTCCCTATGACTAAAGAATGTATTAAGGAGGATAAATTTATGGGAAAATAAAATGAGATTTATCTAAGGGAGGATATTTATTAGAATAAAAAAATACAGAAACATGGATTAAAAAGTATATATGAACATAAAATTCTTTCATCATTATATTATTGCTCAAAGAAAAGTAAATAGATTTTGAAAAATTAATATTGTAATGGAGAGGTCTGTTGGAACTCAAGGCAATAAAAAATGAAGTTGTGGATTTATTAAAAAAATAATTATAAAAATAAGATCATTTGGAGGAATTAGGAATGAATATATTCATATCATAAATTCTAAATATTATTCAAACAAACATAATGTGAAATTAGTGAAACCCTTTATAGAAGAAAAGGTTAAGGTTTCTCTATAGCTAATGTAACCAAATAAGGCACTAGGTATGGATGGGTTTCCAATGGTTTTTAAAAAAAAAAAAAAAATTGGTATGTCATAGGAAAGGAATCAACATGTGTGGTTAATGAGTCAATGTAAGTCTTATGTGATCTTAAATATACATTAATTTATTTGATTCATAAATAGTTAAATATATCCACATATAAATATTTAAGACCCATTTATTTATGTAATGTTGTGTATAAAATAATTTTGAAGGAACTAGATGAAAGATTAAATATTCTATTTCCATAAACTATTTCATGAAATCAAGTTGGATTTGTTGATAATAGATAGATTTTGAATGGAGTAAATAATACACATGACGTTTTTCATAATGTTAAGTCAAAAACTAAATTAGGCATGTTGATGAAGTTGGACATTGTTAAGGCTTATGAAAGAATGAATTTGGGTTTTTTTTCTTATTTTCTTTGGGTTTGGTGAGGATTGGATTTATTGAGTTATGAGTTATTTGGTAGGGTGTTTATTCAATTTTGGTCAATGGAATCCTAGTAGGTTTCTTACATAACTCAAGAGGAACTAGCTAAGGGGATCCACTTTCCCTATATCTATTTATCATAATGGAAAAATCTTTAGATAGAGTCTTGGGTAAGATGAGAAAAAAGAGTAAAATAAAATGGTTAATTTTTTTATGAGGATATGTCTAATACTCATGTATAATTAGAGAATGATATTATTTTATTTAGGTTATCTAAGATAAGTGAGTTTTATCCATTTAAAAATTATATAAAAACTTGAGAAGATATCTAGGTCGAAGATAAGTTTTGAAAAATTTAAAATTTTCTTTTTCAACATTCCTAGGGAGAGACAAGCTAGGATTTCAATGGAATTTGGTGTTCATATTGAGATATTACAAAGAAAATATCAATGAGTTCCTCTATCTGTATGGGTAGATAAACCTAATTTGGAAGAATATAACAATAAATATGTAAAAAAATTTGATAGCATGGAAGGAAAAGTGGTTGATCTTGATAGTGGTTAAGAAAGTTTGATTGTGAGGACCATCCTCGTAAAATATATGAGACAAGAAATATCTGATTACATATTTTATATTATGTGAGTAACCATTGGTATAATGCAATATATGAACAAGATTATGAGGAATGTTTTTTGGCATGGAAAAGATGAAAATAAAAAAACATCATGTTAAAAAGTGAGAGAATGTGTGTAGGCCTAAATTGATTGGGGGACTAGGTTTAAAAATATGTAAGTGCATAATATTTATCTTGGTGTAAAATATGGAGATTATTTGAAGAAGAGGAGAAACCCTAGAGTAAAATGTTAAGAGTTGAATATTTATATGATATCAGGTTGGAGAGAATTTTCAATACTATAAATATTCCCTTGTGGTCACATATTTAGGACTTTATTGTTGAATCTAAGAGGTTTATCTATGATAATTTAGCTTGGGAAGTTGGTAATGGGTAATTAAATTTTTTTGGGTCAAATTTATGGTAAGTTAAAAAAGAAATACAAGAAAGGGGGGATCTTATTCACATCTAAAATTTTATAAATGGAATGGGTTACATAGGTATGTAACTATTTGTTGTATCCAAGACCCTAGGTTGGTAGTTATAGATAATGGAAAAATTTAGAACATGTAAATTTTCAAGCTTCACAAAAGAATATTAGTTTAGATATTTTTCAAGTTAAGTAAAGTATTTATAAGAACTAGTAAAGACATTTTGGTTGGATAAATGAATAATCATGGATATACAATGTTAAATCAGGTTACAAGTACACTATCACATTTCATTGAAGCAAAAAATTTATGGGGGGGATCCATTATTTTCTCAGAATAAAGAAATAATGTAGCTAAAGATATAACATTTCTTGAAGGGATTAGGTTAGTAAAAGATAAAGGATTTTAGGATGTTATTATGGAATGCAATTCCATGATTATCTTAAATATGATGATGAAATGCTAAAAAACATGTTGGAAACTGGAGAATATTCTATAAGGGGCTCAAGATTTGGTAATGCATTTATCATAATTATATTTTTAAAATTACTTGCAAGAATGTAATTAAGTGGCTGATTTACTTTTCAATGTGGGGTTGTATCAAGATCCTTTATTTTCTATCTTTAGTTTTGACCCTTGTGATTAGATTGGATTACCTAGTATTTTGTATTATAAGGTTAAATTAGGGATGTATCTAGTAGGAAATCCTTGGGTTTAAAGGTTTAGAGTTGATTTTAAGTAAGTGAACTATGGAAGTATTTGAGTCCTTGCTAAGGAAGTTTCAATTGCAAAAGTAATTTTTGGGTTGATTTTTTATTACGATCCTTCATCTATTATGAATTTTTATAGAAATTAAAATGGAAATTTTATGAGTAGTGAATGGGGAAGTATATGGTATTTTTATGTACATATTTTAACTGTGTAATTCTATTTTTTTCCAATAGAAGATGTTTTGGTTATTGTAAATTAAACTAGGGTAGTGGAAGATAATTTTTTGTTGTGGTTTTCTTTGGAAGAATGCTTTGAGGGCCTTATAGGTTATTTAATCTATGGCATAAATTTGATGGAGATTTGTATTTTATGTTCCTAATGTATATGTAATATATTGGATAAAACAAAGAGTTATAGTTATGGAAAAGGAGTTGAGGTTGTGAAAAAATCTTTGTTCTTATCTTATCTTTAGTTTTAATGGGATTTTGAATTTCTATTTTATGGATAGGATGGTTGAAACACGTAAAAAGAAACATCCTAGTTAAACATGCATTTTTAAAACCCATAAATTTTGGTATTAAAGTTTTATATTCAATTAAGAACCTAAAAGTTTAGTTAAATAGTGTTTGGTTTGTGAAAACTAGTAATTTAGCATAGTTTAAATTTGTATTTTTTAAACCTTAGATCCTATTTTATTCAAATTAAATACATTTATGAATTTTACTTCATGCATAGATGTTATTTTTATAAGGGATCTCATTTCCAATGATGGATTATGGTGGAGAAAGATTAGGTAAAGTGTTTTGGAAGGTATACAATGGTGGTTGTGAAGGATTATAACGAATAACATGGAAATGGTTGATTATTTACTAAGATTGTTTTGATGTAAAATATTTAGTTTGGGAAAATTATGTGAGGATTTATTTAAGCTAATTTAATGCTTAGTGCTACTATTTTATTTCTCTATCATTTAGCTTCTTCTAAATTAGATCAATCTAGAGCTTAGGTATTTTTTTCCTCCCTTCCTTAGATGGATGATTTTTTGAAAGTTTTGGGTTTGATGATGGGTGCAAAGGTCTCTTGGATTTTTTTTGGTCTCTTAGTTATAATAGACCATATTTTGTAGCTAAGGATTTATCAGAAAGTCTTTTTGTTTTTTTTGGTCTGATCTATTGTATTTTGGTATCTTGGGTTACATTTTGTATATCTGTAAGGATATTTAATAGATGGGTTTTTTTGGCAAGTTGATCTTTATTTTTACCCTTTTGGTAACTATTTAAATATAATTTTTGTTGGATATATAAATATGAATGGGTGAGGTGCCCATTAGCCCTCCTTTATCAATTAAAAAAATTCAATTAATGAATAATATTATATTCATCCTAATGTTTTATATATATCACATTAAATTAAAAATAATGAAGCATTTTATATTCATTAAAATTTGTAATATACATCACATTATTTCATTTCCAAGGACTCTAATCCTTGATTCTTTAGATTTCTAAGTTGAAATTTATTTTATTTTTTTCATCTTTTCATATGGGTCATATGAAAATAATGATGATATTATAAGTCTTTCTAAGGACTTTACATGAGAGATAGCCACTATGAGTGTATATTAGGAAATAAACTATTGTATTATCTAATGTACACTTTTAATTATATTATCTATGGATAATGTACACTTTATGTGCACACCATTATCCATAACTTTTATAATGACTTATTTATAATTCACTTATAAATAATAATATATTTTGTTGTTATCCTAAAAATAAGGGTTGCCTATTTTTAGAAAATACCCTTATAGATAAGATTCCTCCCTATTTTATATATTCTTATTTAACTATATAAATAATCTATAAGGCATAAATGAAGGTAGTTTATTTTATGTGATTATTTTTTTGGATTCACTTGCATTGATTTGAGTCAATCTACATTGAATCATATTTCATGAGTAGTGGTTCACAAAAACTAATATCTCATTAACATGAATGGTACAATTGACACTCACTGAATTTAGGTGATGATCACATGGTAAAGCATTAGGATTTTTCTAGAGATCACCCATCCTAATACTAATTTTGTTAAAGCATGCTTAAAAATGGAGTTCCCCCAAAATCAAGCTCACTTAGCTTTCTACCCAATTTTTCAATCACAACCCTAATATTTTATATTATTTATTTTGGGTGGGTGACTTATGACATACTTAAATTTTATATATTTAGTTATTAGTTTTATATGTTTATGTAAGCCTACCTAAATAGGATGAAGGGGTGTGACCCTACCTACTTATGTATATAAATAAGGGAAAATAAGGATCTCTCAAATAATCATATTTTTAATTAAATTCTTACTATAAGTTTTTGGAGGTTCCCCTTGAAGTGGCTAAATTAAACATTTATTAAATTTCTCTTATTCTATTTATATTGAATTAATTACATTACAAGTGATATAAGAGCTCTTATTTGGGAAAAAGTGGGTGAAATTATGATTACTTATAATTACCTATATCTCAAAAACTACTATTAATTTTTAAGTTATACCTTTAGAGGAGTTTTTAATTCATTCAATGAAGTTGTGTTCTAGTTTTTAGCCTTCTATGATTATTTTTTGTGAATTATTATGGTTTTAATATTTTTCATAAATTTTCTCTACAATTGGAAATTTTAGGAATTATTATGATTTATTTACATTTTAGGAAAGCTCCAAAAAAATATTGTGGGACAGGTCTTTGAATTTTCATATTTAAGGTTGACCTTAGTCTAAAATTATTTAGTCAAAGTTGGGTCAAAGGTGAAATTCTAAACTATCAAAAAACATCATGGTAAGGGTACAAACTAGAAGCAAGGGCAATAATACAAATACACTAGCAAATAATCCTAAGAAATAATATACAAAGTCATATTTAGAATATTGTGGAACTTAGGGAATATTTAAAATTACTTAAAGGATTCTTTTTGATGGTCATAACAACATTATTAAGTAATACCAATAATTTTATTGACCTATGAAACATTATAATTTCCAAATAATATTTATATGGTTTGACTACTAGAGATAAACTAAATAAGATTAGAGAAAGAATAACACAAATGATGACTAATGGTAAATTAAAATATATGTATAAAAATGAAGATATAGACCAAATTGATTTCACTTTAGCAACCAATATTACAAATATGGCTGATCTCATAGCTTCTACCAAAATTTTGATCACATTACAAGTTTCATCTCAAAAAAATGTCTCAAGTAACAATCGGTGATGCTATCCCAATGGATTAAATAACTAATCCATATCTAATTCAAACATTGGGAAAAATAACCAATTACCAATGTGGATTTGGTTCTTGAGACATTCCAAAGTTATACACAAATAAGTTTGATGGCAATGACCCACTCAACTAGATCACCTAAATAGAACATGTTTTTTATCTACATCAAACACCATACAAGTAAAAGGTTATAATACCATCCCTATATTTAGAATCATATCAATTAATTTAGTATTAGTGGACTTTTGATAAAGACAATATGAATAATGGTAATGTCACATGATCTCTTTTTATAGAGGATTTGAATGCACACTAGAGTAGTAACCTAGTTGATAAATATTTCATCCAATTATTTAAGCTATAATAAGTGAAAATTTAGGGATTATATTTAACAATTTTAGGCCCTATCCTTGAAAGTGGATAATTTATAGAGGGTAAATTTAAGGACCTAATTTTGGGTTTACTAAAGGACCACATTAAACATGTTGTGTGCTTGTTTGATCAATAAACCTTATTTGAGTCAATTAATATGGTAAATTGGGTTGAGAATAAGAATTTGGCTACTAAGAGACAAACATTGAATATAATCATAAATCTTTTCACCCTTATGTAATGATTTTTCAACCAAAAACACTAATGCCTCAAAATTAATTTTTTTGTAAATGATTATATTTTGATTATGATAATAAATACATTATAGGACATAAATATGCAAAGAATAAACTAATATAAATCAAAGTAACAAGTGAAGAGGAGTAATAAAATTAAATTGAAGTGGAAGAGGAAGTAGAAAAGCACCAAAGGGTACATATTGAATCATTTATTGCCATGTTGTATCAAGGATTAGTACCCACAAAACCCTCAATATTATAGAATTTTTGAAGAATAAAATAGTGATGGTGTTAGTTGATCAGTAAATACTCATATTTCATAAATAAAAAGCTACCCACATGGTTGAATTTACTTATCTATCAAGTTACACAATTATAAGTCATGATATATGATTGTAGTATAGTTAATTATTTAGGAAAATGACATAGTATCAAGATAAAAAAGGATTAATATATTTAAAATATTCCTATTCTTTCCATTTTCATTAGTAGAGAAGATATTTCTTGGGAGTATAATGGCTTACCACCCTAGTTATAATAGAGTTTACCTTCATGTTATTTCATTCTAAAGGTAAGGCATTTTAAATTTTTGTATTGAAAGAATGGGATTTTAGTTAATTATCTCTCATCAAATGGATAAATATTCAATAAAGGGTATGTTAAATTTGTAGCACAATTATTTTCTCTACAATCTCAACCATCATAGGTGAAAACACCACTAGACATTCATGTTATCACTGACCATCCTTCAATTGTATTTGGAGATATGAAAAAGGTATTTCCACCCAAAAGTGATCATGTAAATTATATTAAATTGATACTAGGGATCCAACCACCTATAATTAGACCTTACTAATATCCGTATGCAAAAGTGCAATATTGAGCCTATAGTACATGAGATGTTAGAAGCATGTATTATTTGACATAATTAGAGTGATTATTATTCTCTAGTGGTAATGGTTTGTTAGAAGGATGATAAATGGTGCATGTTATCATATTACATGGAGGTAAGAAAATTAGCCATCAAAGATAAGTTTCTTATTCTTGTAATTGATTATTTATTACGAGAATTACATGGGGATATTTTTTTTTACAAAAATAAATCTTAGAATTAGGTGTCATAAAATTATAATTATGGAAGAATAAATTATCAAAACATTATTTTTTACACATGAGGGCCATTATGAGTTTCTAGTTATGTCTTTTGGCCTCACCAATGCTCCTTCTACATTTTAATGTTTGATGAATTCCATATTTCAACCATTTTAAAGGAAGTTTGTCTTGGTTTTCATTGATTATATATTGATTTATAGTAAAACACATGAGTACTATCTACACCACATTTATAAGGTTTTAAAAACTATTAATAATCATGAGTTTTGAACAAAACCTTCTAACTATTATTTTGGAGTTAAGGAGGGAGAGTACTTGGGTCACATTTTCTCTCATGAAAAAGTCAAGATGGATCCTAACAATATCAAGGCCATGTTGGAATGGGAGTTGCTTAAAACCTTCAATAAATTATGAGTATTTTTAGGACTTATAGAATAGTACCATATATTTTTAAAACATTATTGGAATGAGGATAAAACAAAATCATTTGAGATGTGTTACAACTTTACTTAGGTTTAGCTTATAATATAACATAATTTGTTTTTGAATAGTAACCAAATTCAACTAATTGTCATTCAAATACTAAAGTTTTTAACAATGTAATCATTTAGTTTTTTCACCATATTCACATTTAATTCTATTGATTCTATGTTAAAATCAACTAATGAAAAATATTTACATAATACATTGTAAGTCCATTGATTTGAGTATAAATCTAGTAAATATATAAGACCAAATAGGTCTCATGTTGGATGGTGGAGCCTGATCTTATTAAAATGCCTAGTTATCGATAGGGGGTTTGGGGAGCAACACCCCCCCAATATAGTCTCCACTATGATCTTATGAAAACACATTGTAAAATATTATAATTTCATAGTAAATTTATACCATTCACTAATAGGTCATAGATATAATGGTAGAGATTATGTTGGTGCATTTTTTACCTAATTATAACCTTCTTTTGATATGAGGGAATTGTAATCATGGTGGCACACTATGTGTGAGTGAAGAAGATATTGCAATGGATGTATTTCAAGTTTATCGATTAATTTTTTGGATTGAATAATAGAAGAGTTGGATATTTTTGTGTGGTTATATCCCATATTGGGTGAGCCATGTTAAACTTTTGCCTCTCTTGTATTGTGTTTTCTAAATTTTATTTCTATCTTTATTTCATTAATATTGTTTTACATTCTATATTCCTAATATCTCAATGGTACAAAAGCTATATGCATACACATTAGTACATATTCTCTCAACTAAAAGTATAAAATGGTAATTAATTAATACACAATCATGCTAATCCATATATAAAGATCATATACAAATATAACTAAAAAGTAAAACATAATACAAAATGAACATAAAAGTATGTGAACATCTACTATTTAAAAGTACAACATAATAAATAATGAGCATAAAATTATGGCAAAAACCATTGATATAATAATTGTGCTTAATATAAAAATAAATATTGTACAATAGTATAGTATAAAATCATTGAAACAACGCCAATAATCAATGTAGTAACTATGAGTATACATAAAAATTGGGTTAGATTCAACTGTAGAGAGGGAGATCATTATCTAGGTATTTTACCTCCAACCACAAACCAATATTTTCTTGTACACCTCCCAAATGGGAGAGGCCCTTAATTTCACAAAGTGGTATATAATGACAATGTGATCATCCATAACCATATGATAACACACGTGAAAGTAAAATCACTATTACATGTAACCAGTCATACAAACCCTAGGTATAATTATATCTATTATGACCTGAAGCAAACATGTAAAATAGAAATTACATTGAACGTTACTCTCTATTATAACACATTACCCTCATTAATTTTCTTGTTAACTAATTATGGGTGACTTATACATAGGCTTACTACCTATCACTTATAATCCCTTAACATTAAAGGTGACTATTTAATTATTGTTGACTAATTTTAGCACAAGTCAAATTAGGTTAACCCCCTATATAGTTCAAATCTGTCATAGGGTCTCCTAGGTTAGAAAATGTCCACCATGGTCATTAATGAGGTCAAACTTTATGTTTTCATCCTTTTCACTTTTGTATAGTTGGTTTTGTCATATAAAGGTCATATTTTGAGTCATTTAATGAAATGGTATGATTTACCATGAAAAACAAAGGTGTCAAGGTGAAATGTAATGTCTAAAATGTTATGAATATTTAGAATAACTAGTGTCAAACTAACAAATTATAGGTTAAACATCCATCCAAGAATATTAGGTAGTTTCAAGAAGTTTTAGGCAGTTGTAAAACCTATACAATAGTCATAGTGTAGATGTGGTTTTGATTTCACACTACAAATAATAAGGTAGCCTCCAACATTTTAGGATATCAATAGAGATGATATCCACTCCTAGGCATGATTTTTAGGTATATGGTCTTAAAAACTAGGTGATAGAATAATGAGTAAAGCATGCAGCTTGTTAACAAGGTTTTGTGAATGGAGGAGTGGTTTAAAAAAAAATCTATATGAGTTGGATGGGTGGTTACTAATCTAAAGTTAACAGGTATCAAAACAAACTCAAAAATGAGGGAAGGTTAAGGTAGAAAATTAAGGCTCTATGGTCTTCAATAATCACTTCTCTAGCTATTTTTAGGTGGACAAGTGCTTTCAAAACCTATTCTTGTTGCTAGCAGCTGTTGCTCACACATAGTCAAACATAGTTATGAAATATAAGGGGATAATGACATAAGAAACTCATAGGTCTCAATCAAAAGTTACTAATTTTAGGGTAACTATTGCACACTCTTAATTAGGAAATTATGGCTCAGGCTAGTGAGGTATATGAGCTAGTTGTTGCACACTCATAGAAAACTATATTAAAAAAAAGTACTTCTACACACTCAAAATTATAAATTAATCAAATCAACTATTAGTAATCAATATTTTTACTAATACTTCAATACTTGTTGCACATATAATATTAGTAAATCAATCAAGATAATCAAGAACCCATTCACAACTTTTGCACAATAAGTATAATTAATTCATACAACCAAAGAAATCAAACTGATTACACAAATAATGAAAAGAAAATATGCAAACACATGAGTGGAAAATAGAAATTTATTTTGCTCTTATATATTGAAAAATTATCTAAAAAATCCAAACTATTAATTACAATTATTTAAATAGACTTGGGGAAGGGGTCATCTCATCCTTCAAGTTCATGCAAAATTCATTACATGTGATAGTTATAACTTAAGTTCTAACTACAGTCAAAATCATATAGAGTTTACTTATAGTTGTCAATTAGTCTAAGTTAGCCTTTCCAAAAACCATGTAATGTGTGCATGTGTAAAATAAGATAGGTAAATTTACAATTATATCTCAAACTACAAGAAACCTATAAATATATATAAAATATACTTGCACCATTATAAAATGTCCATGCAAAAAAATCCTGGCCTTTCAAGATTACATTATCTGAATAGATGCATGGACATTGGTTTTTGTTGTGATTTTTGATGTTGATGTGGCACTATAAGTAGCAACATGAGCTTGATTACTATTTATTTCAATCTCTAGGTAACACTTGTGAGAAGCATCATGCTACTGTTGATTGATGTCTAATTTTAGTAGAGGAAACATGTGTATCCTATTGAATTGACCTAGGATTTTTGCATGATCTAATTTGGTCATCTATAAATTGATCTTGAAGATCTCCACTTTAATGACCTTCTTCCTGATGAAGCTCAATTCAACCTCTATATCCTCTAATGGTAGCCCTTACAGACTCTACTAAAAGTTATTAATGGCCTCCTGTATGAGTTGATCAAAAGTGATCCTACTGATCAATTACCCTATAGCATCCTTGACCTTTGATAACTTTAGATCATTTAAAATTTGAAGAATGAGAGCTTCATGCTCTTAATATTTGGGGAGTAAAGCCCTAACTACTGTCAGCCATTCTTGTTCTTCTTTTGTCCTTACAACTACTAAGTTGAGGGCATTATATGCCTCTAGTGGTTTCATGATTTCTAATTGGCTATAATCCTTATTAATTATGTATATAATGAACATATTCAATTTATTACTATTGTTCTTAAAATAATTAAATAATTCAATAGTCTTATTAATGCATGGGGCTAATTCAGCCTACATAAATTCTAATGCTTCCATGAATTATAACATTTGGAGGCTACATCTTGAACCTCAACCTTAGTACCTGATGGTATATACATAATCTTAGCTTATTTATTTAATTTTTATAGCTCATCCTCTAACTCTTGTCTAGTCATTTTGGTAACCTCATAGATTTCCACAATGGCATCCTTCTATGCTTTATCTAGAGCTTTAAAGTCTTCAACATAGGGGGATTGCCATGGCTACTTGTTCTATCTCTTAGTGATGAAGAAGACCTCTTGCCTCTCCTCAAGAATCAATTCCATGCCTTTGTCATCTTATATATTCCTCTTCTTCACCCTCTAAATTATCTTAGATGGTTTGTCAAATAAGGTGGTGATATAAGGGAGCTCAGTGATTTTGAAACTAGGCATATGTGAGGTCGTAGTCCTTAAATCCATGGCCCAATGAGGAATTTTCAATTTATTGACATCTATTTATTTTGAGATTATTAATACAACCTCTTTTTTAGCCTCCTCAACTACTTGTTGCTTCTTGGATGGCTTATCAAGGGTTCTAGGCAAGGAGGGCCAGATAATTTTAGACCAATCCATTCCTCTAAACTAAGGGAGTGGATGGACTATGACTATTTATGGCTTGGCCATTTTGCCTTTGCCTAAAATTTTCATAATAGTTTATTCAAATGGAGTGGTTGATGGTATGATAAGGGTGACTTTAGTGGATTGAATAAAGAGTTATGGGGTGGCCATGGTTATCTCTACCTTCCTAGATGCCTTCTTTTTTAGTGATCTAATAATGGTAGTGCCAGGAGGAATGTTAGAGGTAGCCATGATGGAAGTGTTTGGAATAGAGGTGAAAATTGGATCAATGGAGGTGGTAGAATTAATAGTATAATAAACAACCTTCTCAACCTTTGGGGTGAACAAGGGGAATTGTATGAAAGAAGTAGTAGCAAATGGATCAATGAAGGTGGAAGTGGGAACTTCCACCTCAAGGGTTCTCAACATAGAATAAATATATATGGTACCAAACATAAGAACAAAATCAAAAGACAAAGAAGTGGTCTCAAGAACTTGGGTACCTAGGGTGTCTTTCTCAGCTATTTATGTACCCTTATTAGCTTCAAGGCTCAATTCCTTAGCCTTTTTAAAGTTTCTTCATCAAAATCCTCTTCATCTTGATCCAAGTCAACTGCCTCTCCTTTTGCCACCTATGTTCATTGGGTCACTATAGGTAATCCTTGAGATTTTTAAACTATAAGACTACCTATATGATTCTTGGACTTCCTTGTGTAGAAAAGGGTGGTCTTTGGCTATGAGGAGGAGCCTGGTTGGCCTAATGTAGAATCTTATGCTTGGGGAATAGCTATAGGTATTTAAACTATGATAGCTACTAGTTCTTAATGTACTTTATCTTCCCCATTAGATTCAAAATTGATGGGATCTCTTACTTGTTCTCCCTTGGGGTCTAGTTTAGTTACCCTAGGTTCTTTCTTAACAACCTTTAGTTTTAGAGGGAGTCCTTATGATCAGGAGCCTATTTAGTCCTTTGATTTATTTATGGACTAGCCCTTCTAGAAGTTTGAATGTGTCCATCCTTGAAAGAGTGACTTCCTACTATCAAATTCCCTCACAAAAATTATAGGTTGCTATTGGATCATCCTTAAGTGATCTTCTTTCAATCCAATAATCCTTGCCCTCTCCAAAACTTCTTCATCATTCTGTGCATTCATGAATAAGAAATCATTGGGATAATGCACATGGATATAAGGGGTATTAAATCCATGTATATTCTTTTGAATGGTTAAGTGAGGATCACAATCCTTGTGTGGAAGTGTGGGGAAGTGATAAATTTTTCTCTTGCCACCAACCTCTCCAAATTATTTTATCATTATATACACCATTTGTCTAATAAGTATGTGGTGGCCAAAGAATGAGCTTTTCTTCATCCTAGATAAATCTTCCTCTATGATCTACCACAATTTTAAATCAATTTATTTCTTGGCCAACTTATCAGGTACATACTTTGGGAGGAATAGGGGTAAACCATATTTCCATTTATCATAATAATAGTGAAATATATATACAAGATATAGTCCCCTTTAAGAGAAAGTATTTTCATAATGCTAGCCCCAATCTTGGGCATTGGTGAACCATGGATAACCTGCCAAACTTGAGGAAACACATAATCAATAAACCTCACTATATTCTTCATGTAAGCATAGACATACATGAATTGAAAATGGTCATAGATCTTATTTTTGATACAAGTAGTAGCTAGGCTTCATATCTCACCAAAAACTTTGTAAACAATCCCAATAATAACATCAAAAAATATAACCTTATGTAAAAATGGCCTATAGGAGTGGGGTGCTTATCCTTGGATATGACCTACTCCCTTAAATGAAAACTAACAATATCTAATAATGTAAACATGGAATTACTGATTGGCATCATGCGTAACAATGGTGCCCAATCCAAATGGAGAAAATGAATGTTGGGCATGGCATAAAGTCTATTCAGTAGTGTCATACTTATCCAAACTCCCATCTTGAACTTATTTATAGAAGTAGGACCCTTTAGATTCTTTCTTTTGAATGTGATGGTCTCTTTTGGGAGAAGCCATGAAGACAAAACCTTCTCAATTATGTTCTCTTGATTCTACTAGACTAGCCTATGCTTGTCAAAGTAAGCATCAAGTGCATGCAATGATAAATATCTCTATAAATCAACTCTCATGATGCATTCTAAAACCATTGGGTTGATGATATGATGTAGGAAAATATCTTTCATGACCTTACCTATAAAGAATAAGTCATAAAGGATGTCGATGCATGGTATCAACTCAAGCTTGGTAGTAGTAAAGTGCAATCCTTATCTATTTAGTGATAAAATATCCTTGATAAATAGTCACTTAGAGAGAGATGTTTCCATCCAAAAAAATACATCCATAGAGTCAATAATGCCCTAAAATTCTAAATAATTCACATACCTATTATCAAATATGGTAATGTCAAATATTATATCCATAAACTCTAGTGAATCCTTGATTGAGTATGGTGATGGTGGAACTGCTCTCCTAAATGGCCTAGATGAAGACGCCATTGTTCTTCAGATGCAATTTGGATGCACTTATAGTCATTATTTATGTTTTTTTCATGTTTTATGAATAATTTTCACTCCCACTAGTCACTAATTTTTCATGTAGTATTCTCAAAAGTAGTAGCTATGGATTTTGGTCATGTAGGATAGTAGTAGACTTAGAGTTCAAGTTTATTTGTAAGCAATGAAGGCTTCAATGGCCACACATCATGTATATATATTTAGAATTGATTATTAGTTTATGTGATATAAATGCCCAACATTCACCTATTTTTTATTTTTTGCATAGTTCAAAATTTATTAGTTCTAGTTGGTAGGCGAATTTAGTGTGCCATTAAAAAGTATTTTGGATTTATTTGCTTAAGTATATCAGGTCATTTTGGTATTTGGTAGTTGGGTATTCAGGTTTTATGTTGGGATTGGTCTTTATAAAGACCCACATTAAAAACCCTAAAGACCTAATTCCCATTGAATAAAATGTCTAAAACAAAATGTTTGAAGTATATGTATAAAGATCTTAGGATCTATCAAACAAAAAATACATGACAAATATCCCAAATACCAAAAACTCCATTGAACAAAATGTTTGAAGAACTAAAATTGTTGATTAAAAAATTATTTATTTTTGGGATAATTAATTTAGAAAAAATGTTTGAATAAAAACCCCAAATACCTACTATCAGAACAAAAGTTTTGAAGACCTAAAAAGATCTCAAATAAACAAATTCTTGAATAAAAAAATCTTTAGAACCTGCATAGTTCAAAACTTCATGAAAAGGCATTAATAGAATTAGCTAATAAAATATGCAAAATACCATGTTCTATTTTTAAATTTTTCTACTTATGAAAACGAAGAATAAATTTACACAAGAAATTCTACAAAAATATATAAGAAAGGCTCAACAATGAGTCTCAAATTTAAAAAAATTGGGTCCCCATCTCTTCAAGAATAAAGGGTGGTGTTGGGTAAAATAAATGGTGACTTACAAGGGGAATACTCCTAAGTATTCAAGAACCCAAAACTTTGGTTAGTAACCTCAAATCAAACATGAACCATTCTATAGAAAAGATACAAAAATTAGAAATATGAAAGAGACACCTAAGCATATTCACACAAAATACTTGTCTTCTTACCTTTGGATCTTTGTATGTTAAATGTGAAGTTTATTTGACCCTTGTTGTGATGATTTTTCAAAGGCTTGATGGAGCTATAGGTTTCATTCTAGTTTTTGCTAAAACTCATTAAAACAAGGGAATCTCAAGAATTTCTCTACTACCATCTAGGCATCCATAGCCTTGATAGAGATACATTAGGTTCCCTCTCTTCCATTTTCCTCAGTTTATTAATCATGATGCATGGTAAATTGACCTTATTTCATCATGTGAGCCTTTTATTTTATTTAGATATTATTTTAGCTTGATTTCTCTTTTAAACTGATTAGTTCTTTTCTTCTTTTCTTTTTCTTTTATGGAAAGAGGAGAGTTAGAACCCCAATGATTTGGTATAGTCATAAAACAAATAATTACCAAAAGTTCATGTCAGCTACACCTATACCAAGAGTTATCACCTCTAACAAGTATTTAATGTATAAGTGTGATTGATCCAATGGAAGAAGAAAAATTTCTAAATTCATGTGAATTACTTTGAGAGAAACTTACACATACCTATTAAAAGTATTCAATCACGACACAATCCAAAAAAAATCATGATTACCTACCTTCATCCTAAATGTTAAAACATAGAAATATACCAATTTTTTAATAGGTCCTATGTTACAACTCTTTTTAAGTTTTACCATTTTTCATAAGTCTATTTAAGCATAAGATCAGTTGGTTTGGATTTTGTATTGGTTAAATTAGAGTAAACAAAATTTAGATTATCACAAGAAGTAACAAAATAACTAATCTAGGAAGCATTGAACTCTAATCTAAGAAAGCAGTAAATCTAGACTAAGAAAATAGGAAATCTATTCTATGAAAGAAGTAAACCTAATCTAATCCTACCTATACCATGTCCTTTCATCAATTGGTGGTAAATTCAAATGACATAGCCATGAATTAATGCTTTAAAAATTGTCCCTTGACTGCATATGTGAGTTCATTACCTTACAAATCCTTTAGACATAATGCATTATTTCCCAAGATCTCTAAAATATGATATGGTCCAATCCATAGTGGGGGAAATTTATCATTTTATCCTTTCTTTTCATGGGATTTATCCCAAAGAAGCACTAGATATGAGATCCTAAATGATTTAACCTTTACTCTCTTGTCAAACCATCTTTTGACTACATATTAGTGGTTGCTCTATGTTTGTAAGGCTTCATTCCTTGAATCCTTCATTTCTATTATGTTCAACAATTGAGAATCTATTTAATCATTTGGTTCCATGTAGTCTTGCATAAACTGATAAGTTGGTAGCTTTAACATGATTGGGAATATTAGTCTGTATCCATACAACAATAGGTAGGGTGAAGCTTTGAGGGCTTGCTTATATCTAGTTTGGTCTACCTAAATGGAATAATTTAATAGATTATGCCAATTTCTAGGCTTATCCCCAGTTTATTTCTTAATTGTATCTATCAAGTTCTTATTCATTTATTTTGCCAATCCATTTCCTTTGGGGTAATGGTTTAAGGATGCCTTGATATTGATATGATTATCATGTGCCCAATCAGTAAATTTTATTGATATGAATACTAGTCTATTGTCATAAACCATAGAAATGGGGGTGCTAAATCTAGTGATGACCTATTCCTCCAAAAAGTGAATCACATATTGTGTTCTGTAATTTTTCATGGATATAGCTTCAGTCCATCTAGTGAAATAATTTGTAGCAAAGAGTAAAAACGTATGGTCTGATGAGGAATTTAGGTTAATGACACCAATGAAGTTAAACCCCATTGGGAAAATGGCCTTCCTTCAACAATATGTTGCAAGGGAATTTATAGATGTACTTCTCTTTTAGCTAGATTTTGTCATTTATGGCATGTTCTCATATGAACATGAGCATATTTAAAAATCATTGGACAATAGTATCCCATTCTTGAGATCTTTTGGGTTGTAGTATTCCCAGAAGTATGACCATTACCTATGTTTTGATGCAAATCCTCTAAAATATCTTTAGATTCCTTAGTAAATACATGTATAAGATAAATACCTTAATCATTTCTTGTATAGAGAACCCCTTTCTTGATCATGTAGTGAGAAGATTTAAGCCTTAGATCTCTCCTTCATTCTCTACTAATTTATATGGAATAATAACTATAAACAAGTATTGTGTTATGTCAGTATGACATTATTCTTTAGATACCTAAGCTTGACACACCTCTTCAATAGTAATAAGTGGGTCAGGTTTAGTTAGGTGTTAAATGATGCCTTGACCCTAATGATCTTTGTAGGTCTAATTTCTATGTCAAATTCCTATAGCTTTGATATCCAATTACCTCTATGTTCCCCTAATTCATTATGTGATAAGGTGACTTGATAGTATGAACATGCATGTTGGAAATGTCTTTATTCCTCAAGATGTAGTGTTAAAATTTATTCACTACTTTAACAAGGGAAAAAATTTATTTATCAATCATGAAGTACCTAAGTTCTTCATCTTTTAGATTTATGCTCATAAATATAATTGGGCACTTAGTCTCATCTTTCTTATATGCTTTTTCTCAGTGATTATATGTTCTAAAGTGAATGAGTATAAGTAGAAATCCTTCATGAAATCTAGACTAATTAGCACTAGAGCCTGAGATATTACATCTTTAATTTCTTGGAAAGACTTTTGGGCCTTAGTTATCCATTCTATCTTAGCATCTTGCTTGAGCATTACATTTAGAGGCCTTATAATATTTGTAAATCTTGAGATAAACTTCCTTACAAAGTTAATCTTTCCAAAGAATTATTTGATCTCCTTTTTATTATTTGGTGGTGCAATCTTCAAAATTCCTTGAATTCTGTCTAAATCAATGGTGATTCCTTACTTAGTGAATATGTCCTAAGATATTTACTTTATCCACTCAAAATATACTCTTTTTTGGGTTTAGTGATATATAAAACTTTCTACATCTCTCAAAGATTGACTGGAAGCAGCCTATGTGGTCATTCATATTCCTTGAAAACATAATAAGATCATCCATATAGATGATTATGCATTTACCTATTAATCCTTTGAATTCATGATCTATATCTCTAAGAAAATTGGATCTTACTTTTATTAAGACAAATGACATCATTTTATATGCATACATGCCCTAGTTTATAGTGAACACAGTCTTCATCCTATATTCATCTTCATCCTATATTCTGGTTGTACTATTACTTGATTATAGCCTAAAAATACATCCAAGAAGGACATCATTTTAGAACCACTTACTATTTGAATCACCTCATCCAAATAAGGGAGGGGATAATTATCCTTTTTAGAATCCTTATTTAAGTTCTTAAAATCAACACATAATCTGATCTCACCTTATTTCTAATTAGAACCAAATTGGCCACCCAAGTAGAATGTCTGATTGGGAAGATTCTTGCAATTAATAGCTTCTCCACTTCTATTTGAATGAGAGGATTTAGAATAATATTGATTGGTTTATACCTATATCTAAATGTCTTATGGTATGGTTTCAAAGGAAACATATAAGTAATGACCTGATGGTCATAAACCTTCAAATCTTCATTCTAGGTAATGACATCTTTATATCGAGTGATTAAATACTTCACTTGTTGTCTTTTTTCTAGGGTGTAACTAAGACCAATGTTTATGTAGCATGGGTTATGTTCATCTCATAGATTTTCCTTTATGAAGTCATACTGGTTGACCTTAGGCTACCTAAGATGATGATATTGGGGATCTATGTCAAATGGTATTTCTAAGGAGACCAACCCAATTGGAATATGATTCTCTTTGAGATAGTGAATGCCTTTTTTGTCTGACTCTTCTTGACATAGGTGATTAACTTCCTTATCATCAATGATTTGGGATTCAAATTCCTTTGAATTAGTATAAATTGAAATATCTTCTAATCATCATCAAAAACATGGAAATTTTCCACATAATTAGGCACAAAAGGACAAGGCACTAGTTCAATAGAAAATATTTTTACTTTATATTCTTGGAGAGGCTCTAAATTAGCTATATTAACAACTAATGAATATTTAGCTTGATTTTGCTCTCTGAGAATTGCCTTTATGTTGAAATATTCAAATATATTAATCAAGTCCTATGCTATATGTTTTTACTTTATCAAATAAGACAACTTGCACTGATATTCATTTTTGACCTGGTTGATCACCAACTTTGAGTCACCAAATACTAACACATACTTCACATTATTCTTTAGTGTAACTGCAATCCCAAAATTAAAGCTTCATACTTAGCCCTATTATTGGTATAAGGAAATTACAAACTATATTATTCCAAGAGTTTCTTTCATTGTGGATGAATCAATTTGACTCCTATGTTTGATCCTTTTTTAGATCTAGTACCATCAAAATGTAAAATCCATAGCTATTTAAAACCTTTAGACTCTAGCTCTTATTCTTTATTCTATGTAGTGAAAGTGTAAATACCAAGGATAAGTGATTCATACTTTACTTCTTCATTATTAACATTATATTCTATAATGGGATATTTCATCCTTGGCTCCTTGTTGATCCAGATTTGATTCACAATGCCTCTCCATGGTAACTAGATATGAGAAAAGTTTGTAAAAATATATCCATTAAGAGTTTTAGACCAGTCCCTAATCAAAAATAATCCATAACCTTCAGGTATGTCTACAATGAGGATGTCAATGGTCATCTGGACTCATGGTTCAGATGCTACTTGAATCTGTACATCCTTTAATTCCCTAGCCACTAGTACCAATCTTTTATCGAATTATGAAACTATTCTCTTTGAAGGGCTTAGATTCAAACAAAGATTTTGACATATAGAGTTAGGCATAATAGTTGTTGAAGCACTATAATCAACTAAACAATTATGAATGTTCTTACCAAATTATCTAATAGTCAGCAAGAAGTGTGGAATTTTTGGTTTAATTTTATAAATGACATTGGTGTCAGCAACTTTTTCTTTATCTGTAGATACTTTGGCTCTTTCCATAGGGGTCTTCTAGTAGTATACTTCCATAGTAATTCCTTCTATTTGGTGAGTTGAGCTAACTCATGAAGAGTAATATTTTCTTTGATTTTATTCATGTCTTCAATAACGTTGTATCCCCCTTTATTTGGTTCCTCCTTGTCTTGAGGCTGATCATTACCTCTTGGAGGAGGTGTAATGTTGTCAAATTTAGGATTAGGTGGAATTGTTGTGCTATTTGGAGGATTAAAAGTCATAAAGGGATACTTTTTCATTAGATTATACCCACATTTTTGAAATTTTTAGAAAGTGTGAACTTCATCTATGTTATCCTCTGGTATGTTGTCATATTCACTTGGGAAAGGAAACTCATGAGTTTCAAATAATATGGTAGTGCTTGAAGGGCCAGGATCCTAATTGGATTTTGGTGGATTATTCATTCGGTCATATCTTACCACTTCCCTTTGAAATATTTCAAATGCTACACAAAATTCAATGTAGTAGAGCTCACTATGCTGAGAAGTATTATGAATTTTACACCAATTAGGTAGAGTTGTTTTTATGATATTAATCTCTAGAAGTTTAATAGGATACCCTATATTACTCACAAGTCTATTGAATGGTATATTGTACTTATGAAATCTAGGATTATGACTACCAGTTTGGGTATTAGCATTACCCATCTTCTTTTTCATGTTGAAGAAGTCATTACTCAGCTTTTGAACCATAT
Source organism: Torreya grandis (assembly GCA_037957365.1). NCBI lineage: Eukaryota > Viridiplantae > Streptophyta > Pinopsida > Cupressales > Taxaceae > Torreya > Torreya grandis. The sequence continues at coordinate 255,866 of JARHVA010009061.1, read as the reverse complement.
TTTAAATAGCCTCCATCTTTGCCTTTGTAGAGTTAGTGCTTGAAGAAAAAAAATAGAAGGTGTGGCTAATTATTAATTCTATTGGTAACCATTACCTTGAGCATGATTATTTAAGAAACTATAATCTAGTTACATTACTTTTGTTAGAGGAGGTGACATGTACAAATGATTTTGATTGAATGTTAAGATGTTTTATTTTACATGTAAGACCAGATTCAACACTAAGAAGTTGTTATGGATATTAGGTACGCCAGGTGCATGATGATTGAGCTACCTATCAATGTTGATGTAATATTCATATGACAATGTCAATGTATTAGTAGTAGCTTCCCTTCTCAAGAACACTTGTAATTAGATCTAGTGCATTCATGTACATCTCTAGTTCTAATGCTTCTTCTAGCTTATACCCTGGGCTTAACCAGTTATACATCTTTTGAAATATTGAATTAAAATCATGGATAATATCATTGGGATATCTATTCATGTTGGTGAAGTGCTGGTATATTACACTTGGGCTGGTGACCTATCTAAATTATGCAAGAAAAGTTGATTGACATGCATCCCAAGAAGTGATGGAATTTTTTGTTAGATTTAGATACCAATCATAAGTAGTATCCATTAGTGTAAAATGGAATAGTATACATGAAACATATTCATTTATAACATTCATTAACCTCAAAGTATATTTAAAATACTTAATATGTTCTAATATCCTTGTTCCTAAAGGACAGAAAGATGGCAAATACTTTTTAGGATTCCTAGGTAAATCATGCATGTCTCCTAGGACTACAATAGTAGATCCAACTAACTAGGATGGTTGAGCCATTGGATGATTAATATGTAAAGGATTATTTAATAGAAAAGGGTTCCTAGGTCTATTAGGGATAGTCGGTAAAATTCTAGGTCTCTTATGATTTGACAAAGGTGAGACTAGAAGGCCAGTCTAGGAATTAGATCAGGTCAGTCTCCTAGGTGATTCCAATATAAATCTATGTAGAAACTAACCTATTTTATCAGAGTTTTAATCCCTCCTTCTAGCACCAATGATTTTTTGATGCGGTTTTGATTTCACACCACTAACAATGAGGTAGCCTCTAATGTTTTAGGATCTCAATGCAAATGAACTCTAATCTAGGTCATGAGTTATAGGTATTTGATCTTAACAACTAGGTGATGAAATAATGGGAAAAGCATGTAGGTTGTTATCAAGATTTTGTGAAGGTAGTAGTGGTTTCTAAAATAAATTAAAATCTATATAAGTTGGATGGGTGGTTACTAATCTAAAGTGAGTAGGTCTCAAAACAAACTCAAAAAGAAAGGAAGGGTAAGGTAAAAAAAAAGGTTCTATGGTCTTTGAGAATCACTTCTCTTTTTTTTTATACGTGGATAAGTGATTTTAAAACCTATGCATATTACTAATAGTTTTTGCTCACACACAGTTAGACACGATTAATAAATCTATGGGGATACTGACATAGGAAAATCACAAGCCTTAGTCAAAGGTTATTCCTTTTAGGGTAGCTATTTGACATTCTTAATTAAGAGATTATGGCTTGGGCTAGTAAGGTATCTAAATTAGTTTTTTTACACTCATATTAAACTATATCATAATAAATTACTTCTACACACTCAAAATTATAAATTAATCAACTCAACTATCTTTAATCAATGTATTTTACCAATAATTCAATAGTTATTACACATCTAAGATTATTACATCAATCAAGAAAATAAATAACCCATTAACAAATTTTACACACTAAGGATTACTAATTCATACAATCAAAGAAATAAAAATTATTAAATAAATAATGAAAATAAAATATGCAAACACATGAGTGGAAAATCGAAATTACTTTTGCCCTTGTATATTGAAAAATTATCTGATGAATCCAAACTATGAATTACAATTATTTAAATAGAAGGGGTCACCTCATCCTTCAAGTTCATGAAAAATTCATTACATGTGATAGTTATAACTTAAGTTCTAACTATGGTCAAAACTATATAAAGTTCACTTACATTTGTCAATTAGTCTAAGTTAGCCTTTATAAAAATCATGCAATGTGTGCATGTGTACAAAGAAGATAGGAAACTTTACAATTATAGATAGAACTAAAATAAAACTACAAATATATATAAAATATAATTGCACCATTATCAAATTCCCATGTGAAAAAATCCTAGCCTTTCAAGGTTGTATTGTCTAAATAGATACATGGACCTTGGTTGGTGTTGTGGCCAAGGTAGTTGACATGGAGAATATTGATGTCGATATGGCAATATAAGTATTAACCGAATGTTTATTCTTATTTACTTCAATCTATAGGTAACACTTGTGATAAGCATCATTCTACTATTTAATGATGTCTAAGTTTAGTAGAGGTGACCTATGTATCTTATTGACTTGACCTAGGAGTTTTTCATGTTTTGATTTGGTCATCTAGAAATTGATCTTGAATATCTCCAATTTAGTGACATTATTATTGGTAAGGATAAATTCAACCTCTATATCCTCTAATGGTATCCCCTATATACTTTGCTTAAATTTATTATTGGCCTCTTATATGAGTTGATCAAAATTGATCTTACTGATCAATTTCCTTGTAGCATCCTTGAACTTGGACAACTTTAGATCATTCAAAATTTTAAGAATGAGATCCTTATTCTCTTGATATTTGGGGAGTAAATTCCCAACTATTGTCAACAATTCCCATGCTTCTTCTATCCTTATGACTACCAAGTTGAGGGCATTAGATGCCTCTAATGGTGTCATAAGGTCTAAGTGGCTATAACCCTTATTACCTGTATACATAATTAGCATCTTCAATTTATTAATATCACTCATCAAATAATTAAATAATTCATTAGTCTTATTAATGTGTGTGGCTAATTCAACTTACATAAATTTTATTACTTCTAATTAATAATTACATTTAGAGGCTACATCTTGAACCTCAACCTTAGTGCCTACTGGTATATGCACAATCATGGCTTGTTTCTTCAATTTTTCTAGTTTGGCCTTCAACTCTTGTCTGGACATTTTGGTACCCTTTTGGATTGACACCATGGCATCCTTTTGTTCTTTAGCTAGAGCTTGAAAGTATTTAACATATGGGGATTGCCTTAACTACTTATTCTATCTCTTAGTGAGGGAAAATACCTCTTGTATCTCCTCAAAAAATAATTCCATTCCTTTGTCATTTTTTAGCTTCCTCTTCTTCACCCTCTAAATGATCCCAGATGGTTTGTCAAAAAAGGTGGTGATAGAAGAGATCTTAGTAATTTTGAAATTGGGCATATGTGAAGTCTTAGTTCTTAAATCCATGGCCCAGGGAGGAATTGTCAATTGATTGACATCTATTTTTTTTGAGCTTGTGACTATAACCTCTTCTTCAACCTCTTCAACTACTTTTTGCTTCTTGGATGCCTTAACAAGGGTGTCAGGAAAGGAGGACTAGATAATTTTATACCAATCCACTTCTCCAAACTAAGGTAGTGGATGGATCGTGCCTATTTTTGGATTAGCCCTTTTGCCTTTGCCTGAACTTGTCATAATAGTTTCTTCAAATGGAGAGGATGATGGCATGAGAAGGGTGATTTGAGTGGATTAAACATGGAGTTATGGGGTGGCCATATATGTCTTTATCTTCCTAGATGACTTTTTATTTTTTAGTGATCTAATAGTAGAAGTGCCAGAAGGAATGGTGGAGGTAGCCATGATGGAAGTGGATAGAATGGAGGTGAAAAGTGGATCAATAAAGGTGATATAAGTAATAGTATAAGAAATAACCTTCTCAACCTTTGGGGTGAGCAAGGGGAACTGTATGAAAGAAGCAGTAACAAATGGATCAATGAAGGTGGAAGTGGGAAATTATACCTTTGGGTTCTCAACATAGAAGAAATAGATATAATGTTAAACATAGGAATAAAATTAGAAGACAAATAAGTGGTATCAAGAACTTAGGTAGCAAGGGAATCTTCTTCATCTATTTATTTACCCTTGTTAGCTTCAAGGATCAATTCCTTAGCCTTTTCCAATTTAGTTTCTTCATCATAATCCTATTCATCTTGATCCAAGTTAACTACCTTTCCTTATGCCACCTGTGTTTGTTAGGGCACTATACACAAGCCTTGAGATTATTCAACTATAGGACTACCTTTGGGATTCTTGGGCATATTTGTGTATAAAAGGGTGTCCTTTAACTATGAGGAGCCTATCTAGCCTAATGCATCTACTTCATCTATTTCTACCCCTATATATGTAGAATATTATGCTTGGGGAATAATTATAGGCATTTAAATTGTGCTACCTATTGGTTCTTCATTTACTTACTCTTCCCCATCAGAGTCCAAATTGATAGGGTCTCCTACTTATGATCCATTGGGGTGTATTTTAGTTACCCTAGGTTCCTTCTTAATAGCCTTTAGTTTCAAAAGGAGTCCTTGTGATGAGGAGCCTGCTTGGTCTTTTGATTGATCTATAGACTAGACCTTCCAAAAGTTTAAATGTGTCCATATTTGAGATAGTGACTTCCTACTATCCAATTGTCTCAAAAAAATTGTAGGATCCTATTGGATCATCCTTAAGTGATCTTATTTCAATCCAATAATCCTTTCCCTCTCCAAAACTTCATCATCATTATTTACATTCATGAATAATAAATCATAGGGACAATGCACGTGGATGTAAGGGATATTGAAGAACTATATATGTTTTTAAATGGATCCATGGGGATCCCAATCCATATGTGGAAGTGATAGATTTTTTATCTTACCACCAAACTCTCTAAAGTGTTTTCTCATTATATACACCATTCAACCAATAACTATGTGGTGGCCAAAGAATGAACTTTTCTTCATCTTGGATAAATCCTCCTCTATGTTCTACCATAATGGAAAGTAATTTATTTTTGGGTCATCTTATCATGTATGTGATTTTGGAGGCATATGGGGTGAACCTTGTTTCCCTAGATCATAATAATAGTGAAATCTGGGTACATGAAAAAGTCCCCTCTTATAGAAAGTGTTTTCACAATGTTGGCCTCAATCTTAAGCATTTGTGAACCATGGATAGCCTACCAAACTTGAGGATAAACATATTAAAAAATAATCACCATAATATTCATGTAAGCATAGACATGTATGAATCAAAAATGGTCACAGATCCTATTTTTGATATAATCGGTGGTTGGGATCCACAACTCATTAAGAACTTTGTAAACAGTCCCCATAATAACATCCAAAAAATATGACATCATGTAAAAATGGCCTATAAGAGTGGGGTGATTATCCTTGGAGATGACCTCATACCTCAAATTAAAACAAATAATCTCTCCCAATGTGAATGTGGCATCATCACTTAACATCATGTGCAGTAATGACACCTGATTCAAATTGAGAAAATGAGTGTTGGGCATGTCGTAAAGTCTATTTAGTAGTGTTATACCTATCTACACTCCCATCCTACACTTTTTTATGGGAGTAGGACCCTTTGTATTCTTACCTTTGAATGTAATGGTCTGTTTGGAGAGAATACATGAAGATAAAACCTTCTCCATTATGTTCTCTTGATTCCACTAGACTAGCCTGTGCTTATCAAAGTAAGAATCAAATGTGGGTAATGATAAATATATCTAAAAATAAGCTCCTATGAAGCATGATACAACCATTGGTTTATAAATATTATTTAGGAAAGCATATTGTATGACCTTCCATGAAAAAAACAAGTCACATAATAGGTTGATGTATGGCATCACCTTAGGCTTGGTAGCAATAAAGTGCAATCCTTGTCTCTTTAGTGTTAACAAATCCTTGATAAATAGTCACCCAAAGGGAGAGATGTTTCATTATAATGAAAATATATCCATAGATTCAAAATTTTCCCAAAATTTTAAATAATTCATATACCCATTGTTGAATATGGTGACATCAAAAAATGTATCCATAAACTTTATTGAATCCTTTATTGAATAGGGTGATGGTGGAACTACTCCCTTGAATGGCCTATATGAAGATGCCATTTTCTACATGAAATTTGTATGTGATTACAGTCATTATTTATGTGTTATGCATGTTCTATGAACAATTTTTGCTCCTACTAGTCAGTAATTTTTCATGCAGTATTCTCACAAGGATTTTGGTCATGGAGGAGAGTAGTAGACTTCGAGTGCAAGTTTATTTGTAAGAAATGAAGGCTTAAATGGTTACACATCATGAATATATCTATAACATTTATTATCATTTCATGTGATATAAATTCTCAACATTCACCTATTTTGTATTTTATACATAGTTCAAAATTCATTAGTTCTAGTTGGCAGGTGACTTTAGTATACTATTACGAATTATTTTGGCTTTATTCTACTAAGTATAGTAAGTCCTTTTTGTATTTGATAGTCATGTATTAGGGCTTTGTGTTGAGATTGGTATTTATAAAAGACACATAACAAAAATCCCAAAGACATAATTCCCAATGGACAAAATGTCTAAAATAAAAATTACAAAGAATATGTATAAAGATCTTAGGATCTATCGGACAAAATATCCACAGTAAAAATCCCAAAGACCAAAAAGTCTATTAGACAAAATGTTTGAACAAAAATTACAAAGACCTAAAACTTCTAATTAAAAAATAATTTATTTTTGAGATAATTGTTTCAAAAAAAATTCCAAATAAAAACCTCAAAGACCTATCAGAACAAAAGTTTAGAAGACCCAAACAAGTTCTTAATAAACAAAGTCCCAAACAAAAAAGTCTCGAGAACCTACATAGTTCAAAACTTCCCAAAAATTCATTAATAAAATTATCTCATAAAATATTCAAAATACCATTCTATATTTCCAAATTATTCTAAGTATGAAAACTAAGAATCAATTTGCTCAAGAAATGATACAAACATATAGAATAAATGCTCAACAATGAGGCCTAAATCTAAAAAAAGTGGGTCCCCATATCTTCAAAAATAAAATAGGAGGGGGGTGTTGGGTAAAACATATGACACATGGAAAGACTTCAAAAAGTGTCTTTTTATATCCTTAAAACTCACTTCTATGTTCAAGCAGCTTTAACAGGTCCAAAATTTCTAAAAATTGACCTCTCTCTTGGACAAGTCAAAAAAGGTCAACTAGTTTCCACTTAGTACAAATAGTAGGATTTGAGTTAGAGAAAGTGATTTTGGTGGGTGATATTAGTCTCTATTTACTGAAACTTCATGGTCATAGTTCTAAATTTGGTAGTCTTATGATGAGGAATTTGAGGTCTGTGTAAGTCTAAATATATTATTTCCTATAGCCCAAGCCTAGATATAATGTATTTATATAATAAGGTGGTTGTTTTTTCATGAGAATATAATGTAAATAAACTTCCATTTCAATCAAGTTTTCACTATAGACATTTAGTGAGCTATAGTACTCTTGAAGCCAAAATGATCTTAAAACACAAAAATGATACAATGGTTATATGAATAAAAATAAAGTGACCCTATTTAATTAAAACATGACACTAATGACCTAAGGATAAATTAAAGGAGTTGAGGTATAGTGATTTGACATAGGTCATCACCTACAGGAGTCTTTGTTTTTCCTAAATTATCACCTATAGTCTGACTATAGAACCACATAGTGTTGATGGTGAGAGGCAAGAAGTTGAGAGATTTGTAGACATAGATGTTCATTCAAGTTGGAAATGATCAAATTATCTCATAATGATAAATATAAACTAAGGTATTACTTAAATACAAATGAGCATCTATAGGGGCCCTTTGAATTCTCCCTGATTGTCACCTACATGTGACATAGTCAACACAGTCTATGGACTAGCCTAAGAAAATGGAGGATGTAGGTGTTAAAGGTTGGTAGAGATGTAGGATGGTGAAAATTTTGAGACCAATCTCATATTGGTAATGTCCATATCATATTATTCTCATATAAAATGGGTAGGACAAAGACAATTTATAACTTGTCACTCAGTTTAAGGTGTCTAGATGTTGCAAACAATACACAAACTTGAAATATAGTCTTAATAATTTGTGATGTTGAGAGGTATATGGGTGTGATATAGCTATGATTTTTTTTAAAAAATATAACCAAATCCTAATATATCCTCCCATAGTCTCAGTTTGGCAAGATAAATAGGGCAGATGCCTGCTATCTTGTCTCAAATAGAGGGCACTCCACAAATAGTTTAATCTATAGACATGGCATATAAAATGAAATTAAGAGTCTTTAAACACTTTAAAATTATGTGAAAAGTTTCTTTGGATGTGAAAAACTATTTAAGGTCACCTAAATTCACTGGAAACCACTTAGAGGTGGTCATTAGCAATCAAACATAGTTAGGCCTATTAGGCCTAGAACTAGACCTAAGCCTTACAAGTGCCTAAACTCATAAAAAATGACTATATGATCCTTAAAAATAATTTTATGACCTTTAGGGGAGAGTTTATAAATAATTATAACTATTTTTTGTAGGGAATTACACAAAGGGGTCATTTTTAGCCTAAATTCCTATCATGGGTAGCTAGAATGCAAGAGAAAACTTCAAAGGCCATTTTTAAATGATCATACATGTATAAAAACATTTCATGGTGCCTAAAGGAGATATTTTTTATTGAATAGGGTCATGAAATTAATATTTATGGAACTGGTTTAGGGGTTAGACATCAAACCTTTATGAATCATCACTAAGAAGCAATACCTCCTAAAACCCTATCAAGAACTTGATGGAGAAATTATAATTGGAAATGAATTTAGGATGGTTAAAAAGTAAATTAACATGAATTTAAACCTCTCTATAACTCACCTGGGATCCATGACATCCATTTTATCCATACTTTCACTTGTACAAATAGACCAAAATTTGAGTTTCTTGTAAGTTTTATTATGTTTTGTAGGTACTAAAGAGAATTAATGGATAAATCCATTAAATGAGGTATATAGGGACTTTTTATAAATACATATATGAATTTATCACCCAATTAAATCATAGAAACTCCTCTGCTACACTATTCACTACAGGGAGTCTTGGACAAATAGTGAAAATGAGAAGTGATTGCCTAGTGAGAAGATGAGAGGTATAATATTGGATCCTTTTGAGGTATGAAATATGGAGTGGAAGGAAAAGAGTATATAAATAGGTTTCATAACACCTATTCCATGGATTTAATTGAGTAACTACCAGTTACCTTAATGATAAATGTGAAGATTAAAGCTAGGAGGGGTAATAAGTGACTCAAATATTGAGTGCAAGTGCCAAAATGAAAGTCATCAGTTGAAGAGCATAGATGAAGGTTATCAATATTTTTTCCAATGTAACATGATATTAAACATGTGTAAATGATTTAATATTTTAGTTTCAAGTAATCAAGTGATGCTTCATCATGAGGGCAGTTTCAAGAAGTCTAATTGAGGTATCTACACCAATTTCAGGAGAAAGATGTAATTCTAATGGACAGTTGTCCATAAAAACCTCCTAAACTCTTTTTTCACTTCATTATATTTAAATATAACTATTTTATAAGTATTTAAACTTGGATTTGTGACCTTTTCGGTTCTCTTCTTCTCTCTCTTCTCCTATGTTCTATAAATGCAAGCCTTTTTAGCTTTGTAATCAAATCCACACATGGTATGGCAAAGCCCTGATAGTTTAAATAATATGTTTTCATTTGAAATAAATATTTACAATCTATTTTTTATATCATAAACTTCTTGTCTAAGTGTGTGAATTGGTGCATAGTGAAGTTTCAAGTGATAAAAATTTATCCTTGCCTTCTCTTTACTCTTCTATGTTTGATGTAAGTAGTTCTCCCTCTAAAAGGTCACATGAAGTGCATTCAAGTTTATTTGTCTATCTCTAAGTTTTATAAGTAGCATTATTTTCTATAATCTGACCTTTTGTTCACTCACCTTAAGTAGTACAATGTATACCACCTCTATGTTTTAAACACTTATGTTAGAGAAATCTATGATATTGAGACTAGTGTTGTGAGTCATGTTTCATAGTACAAGTGTATGGTAGTCTAGTGGATATCTATATATTGTATCACATCATTATCATAGGTTTATTTCATGTTCCTTCTATCCCTTTTCATCCAAATAAACAAGTAGTGTAGGTGATAAGCAATCAAAGTCTAATATAGGGAGCTATCCCTTAAACCTATAGGTTTATCTCTGGTATAAGCAACCCATAGGCCTATAAGTAATCCAATGTTTCACTCAATATAGAGAACGCTTGAATAATTATCTCTAGGTTGAAATATTGAGTGACAACAAGTACTATTAATAATCAACATCATTCATAATGAAATCACACAAAATATTCCACATGAATAAAATAACACCAACATACCATATTGGAGTCTTTCACACAAAAATACAAGAATCCAAAGCTTGGTTTAAGATTTTAAATCATACCAATAATATCACCTACTATTAAATTATACAAATCCATACATTTAAGGTATAACTTCATTCCTATCAAAATAAAATACTTTTAAAATATATTTAATGTAAATATACATATTTATGAACTAAACCTAGTTATTTATTTAACACAAGTGTCCATTCATTTATATGGTCAATTAGAACGTCAAATCTAAGAGACACCAAGATTCATAATTGATATATAACTATTTGGTTGAATTATATACTATGTTATAATCATTAAGAGTATTCAATCACATGATATAGACCCATATATATTTCTAAACATGTTAAGTAACTAAGCTCAATGTTTATACTAATAATAACATAGAGTTAATGGTTCAATCAAGCTATATTTTATCAATGTTTCATGGTCTCAACATTGAAATCATAAGGTTGGAATAAGGATTCAAAATTAAGTTTAATTTATAATTATAAGGTTTATTAGGAGTAAATGATATTTGAGTTCAATATCCTATATTGACAAGTTTCACTATATATAAACAAGACCAACTAGTTTAAATTAAATTCAAAGATAAATATTTCATCAACCATTTAGATCCAAATACATTTGTTTATTCATATATATTAAGATACAATTGTAATAGACTAAACAATTATAAAAAAAGTGAGATACAACCATGTAATTTCACAAATGTCTGACCATCATATAGCCCTAATGATTCACAACATTCAAACATGATACAACTGTATAGATTTACACCCAAATCCAAACATACTATAATCATTTAAGAACAAGATTACAAAATTTAACCATAATTTAGGCATGAAAATCAATAATGGTATGCTATAATTAGTACATGTAAAACATATATTACATGTTACAACTGTATCAAGGTAAAACCAAAAATATTATATTAAAACTAATTTTAGTTAAACTAAAAGAAAAAACTATAAATATTTAAGTAATAATGATATTAATAGACTGTAACTATTTCAAGACATAATGACATCAAGATGATCTAATCATATAGTTCCTTAAACATAAATATACTAAAACCACTTAGGGATTTTACAAACATAAAAAATAAGCTCCAAATATTTAGTTTTCAAATATGCCTTAGAATTATTGGTTAGAACAACCATCCTTCATGATCTTTGGGTGATCTATAGTCATAACAACTATCCATACATATTATATTAAAGCATGGTAAGTTATGAGTCATTTTACTTGGTTACTCATGTTGTAGATGATAGGGTTTATCAACATAACCCTATTTTACCCAAAAGATACATGTATGTTATGATAACAATCACAATTTCAAGTCAATGCTTTTTATAGTAAATAAATTTCTAATTGGTGAACACATCATACCCAAAATAGTTCAAAAAAATCATGATAGAATACCAATTAATATAATAAAATATTAGCATAAATAGTATGGGTCACCCTCAGCCTTAAAGATTTATCATTTATTATAAATTGTCACTTATCAAATTGAAAAATATATAAGGCAACCATTTACAATCAAAGAGAGTTCATACTTATACCAAAAATATTTTTACTTGAATGAGATTTAACTCACAATATTTCCTTAGAAACTATCATGTCTCTAAAAACTTTCCTTGGACCTTTATCCTCCTTCATTCTCTATTTTTTTTATATGTTCTAAATTTCCATTTGCATTCCTTTATATAGTTCAAATATCTTGGTTTTCTAAAGAAACAAACTCCTCCTTCTCCTTCATATTCTACCACTATATTCACATGCATTACTATTAGTGGTGTGCCTAAAAATGGGCTTGATAAAACAATCATGAAGACTACCATCTAGTATTTTAACTATGTGTGCTCATCATTGAATTGCATGTCAAGTAAAACCCTATTCATTTCCTTTTTTTATAACATAAATTTCCTTATGGCATGTTTGAGGCCTAAATAATTATTATGAATATACCACTATTAAAAGTGGTTGAAATAATCACATTAAAATCTAAGTATCCCACCAATACATGTAATTCATATGTTAAAACCATTTGGGCCCCTATCAAGACCAAAATATTTATGTAATATATACTCATAGCTTTATACCAATGATATAGGTAGAACAAGACAAGATCATGTGATTTTGGAGGTATTTTTTCAAGGATAAAAATCATACATGTAGTCAAATACATAGATTATAAAATTTACAAATAGTTTGTAGAGGTAAAAGTAAACAGCAAGGTCACAACCAAAGACAAGTTTGTTTATTTCTAGTCCTTAAATTACAAAATATTATGTAAGTTAAATCAATATGGTAAAATACAAAACACTCACTATGAAACTACTTACTAAAATATTAATCTTATGAAAAGTCAAATATCATTCATAATAAATGGACACATCTATGTAACCAATACATAATTAAAATGAAATCCCAAACAATCATAAATTAGGCAACTGTGTGTGTGTGTGTGTGTGTGTGTGTGTGTGTGTGTGTGTGTGTGTGTGTGTGTGTGTGTGTGTGTGTGTGTGTGTGTGTGTGTGTGTGTGTGTGTGTGTGTGTGTGTGTGTGTGTGTGTGTGTGTGTGTGTGTGTGTGATAATTATCAAAAATCTATATATACTCCTATTTTCATGATCTATCACCCTCTCTCCTATGATGATCTCCCTCAAGACTAATCTACTATGGGAAAACTATCTTGCATCCACCTCATATAAGGATAAATTTAGTTAGTCTATTTTCATCATACATATCAAAATAGTTGTAAAATTAATTCAAAAAACTCCTATAAACACCACTTAATATCCAAATCAAAATAAAAAATTTAATCATTAGCTCTACATTTTATATTGAGTAAATATATGTAAATAGAGTTTTAGAATGTAAAGTACAATAATCACAATAGTATAATCACATTAATAGATAGATAAATATCACACATAAACAAATAATTTAACTATTTATTTAGAAATATGTGTTGTTCATTAGGGATAGATGAGATGTAACATCCTCCCCCATTAAATAAGTCATCATCTTGATATGTTATAAAAAAATAAAATATAGCCGTAAATTTTATAAGATCAACATATTTTATGAAATAAGTATGTAAGTAGTTTATGTAACTCCCCATAATCATCTCAAGTGCCACTATATTTAGAATATTGATCCCACTGGACCTTTCATTGAGCCACTTATCTATTATGCAAGCTAAGCTTGTGTATCTCAAGTATTAAGAGGGGATATATTATCACCACTGCTAGATCTAGTACCTATAAAAATTCCAATCAAGTACATGTGAAGGATCAACTAAATAACTATTTAAAAAAGATACATGAAAATTATTATGAATTTGAAAAAGTGTTGTTATCAAATAAAGTTTTTATGCAACATGGTTATCACTTCCAAAACCTCAAAAGGTCCTAGATATCTACGTATTAATTTGGCTGACTTGAGAAATTTAATTGAGCTATTTTGGGATTTCACATATAGAAAAAATTTATCTCCAAATGAGAACTACCTTGCTATGATCTTTAAATCAACATAAATTTTCTACCTATCAATGGCTTCAACCAATCTTTTTTGAATCAGTCTTACTTGATCTTCTATTTCAATAAACATTTCAAGTCCAAAAATTATTCTATCTTCTAACATGTCCCAACTGATAGTTTTCTACATTTTATATTTTACAAAGGTTTAAATGGTGTCATTTTCAAATTTAAATGAAAATATTTGATATAGGAAAAATCAACTAATGAAAGGTATTCTTCCCACTTATATTTTTGATCCATGCATCCTCAAAATATATTCTAAAACCTGATTTACTATTTTTATTTTCCCATCGATTTCAAGATGGTAGGTTATACTAATGTTGAGTTGTGTTCACAATTATACATTAAGTGTTTGACAAAATCTAGACATCATGCAAATATATCCATCAAAAATGATTTTATTAGGAATTGCATGTAATCTATAAATTTCCTATACAATTTTTTTTCTAAAACTAATGCATCATATGTTACATTTAATGAAATAAAGTATGTTACCTTTGTTAGCTTATCAACTACCACCAAAATCATATCATGCATATTTATATACATGGGTAGTCCTTGGAAAAATTCCATGCTAATAGCTTTCCACTTCCATTTTGGAATGTCCTCAGGGTAAAAAAATCCCATAAGATGAACATGTTTTGATTATACTCATTGGCATTATGAACACCTTGATAAAAAAATCAATTATATATTTTTTATTCCTTTTCAAAAATATAATGGCCTCAAGTCTACCCTTAGGTTGGTCACTCTTGGATGACCTAAACATAGAGCATTTTGAAATTATCTTAGCACTATGATTCTTAAATTCTCTCGATTTAGAACATATATTATACCTTTTAACCTTATGATTCTATTTTTTTTCAAAACAAAACCCTTCATATTTGTTATATTATGGGTTTTATGCTAGAGCTTTCTTAACCTACTCATAGAATTCATATCCTAAAGATAATTTCAAAACCTAATCTGGAAAGGTAGTTCTAATAGTAGCCATTATTTTTATTTACCTTATAAAACTAAGATAATATGAAAATATTTTCTCTTTTTCTTTTATGTAACTTATTTTAAAATCATAGTCTAAAAAAACTCAATCCATTACCTTTGTAAACCATTCAAATTTAGTTGTATGAAGATATATTTGAGTCATATATATTCAGTATTGAGATCAAAAGGCTTTTTCATTAGGTAATTCCTCCAAACCTATAATGCATGCACTATGGTAACTAATTCTAAATCATGCAGGGCATGATTTTATTCATAAGGTTTTAGTTTTCATGATTCATGTACTACTAATACACCTTATTACAATAATAATCCCCCTAGAGTATCACCCAAAAGCTTTTGGTACCACAAAAAAATGGAAACATGAGTGTTGATGTGAGAATTTCAAATTTTTGAAGGCTTATCCACACTTTTCACTCAATAAAAATTGATATTCTTTCCATTTTAATGAAGTGAAGGGGTTAGTTATCCTTGAGAAGTTGGGTATAAATTTATTGTAATACATTACTAGACCCATGAAGATACACACATCATGAACATTTTAAGGTGTCAACCATTCCATGATGGATTTTATTTTTTCTAGATCTACATATATCCATTTAGCTAAAATGATATGCCTAAAATATTGTACCTCCTTTTGAAAGAAAACACACTTTGATAATTTCCCATTGATATTATGATTCCTTAAGCATTGTAACACCAACTACAAGTGTCACAAGTACAACTTTGACCTTAGAATATATTAAAATATCATCTAATAAGATAAGGATAAACTAATGTGGGTAATCTCTAAATACACTATTCATAAGATTCATGAATGTTTCAAGTGCAAGTGTTATCCTGAAAGGTAGAGATGTAAAATTTTAATGTCCATACCTCATCCTAAAAGTTATTTTAGGAATATCTTCATTCTTGATCCTCAACTGACAATGCCCTAATCTAAGTTAAATTTTATAAAATACCATCTCTCCTCACATTTGATCAAAAATATCATTAGTACATGGTAAAGGATACCCATGATTAATAGTTACCTTATTTGAAATCATGTATTATATGCATAGATGAAGATTACCATCCTTTATTTTGAAAAAAATCACATTGTCTCCCCAAGTTGATATATTGGGTTGGATCAGTCCTTTGGACAAAATTTATTGAAGTTGGTAATTTAATTATACAATTTTACTTTTTGTCATCATGTATGATGCCTTGGATTGAGGCTCATATCCTAGAATAATGTCAATTGTGAAGTCAAAGTCCCTCTTAGGAGGTAGTCTAGGAAAATATTTTATAAGCACATCCTGAAATCCATGAAAAAATCAATAATCCTCAATGGTATGATCATTAGGTTCTCCTAATTTATCCATATTGACCACAAAAATATCATTTCCCTTCCATCAAGCTTTATTTACTTAAATTACTGATATTTGTCTTAACTTCACTTCCTTTACATTTCCCTAGATTTGAGTTTGATTTCTAAAATAATTTAAACATTCCACTTTGATTACAAAGTAATCTACCTTTGACTTGTGTTTCTAAAGCTAATTTACTCTTAATATAACATAATATGATCCTAACTGAGCTACAAAAACAAGTCTAATACTGGATTATTTTTTAGTGATCCAATTTTATGTTGTAATTAGTTTGTTTATTTGTCTTTTGTTTTCTAGGTTAGTTGAAACCCATTAGTTGGTTTTTCCTAACCAACTCTCTCATAGGATTTTTAAAGCTTACTTTCAATGTATAAAAATATGACATTATTGAATATATTTTAATGAAATTCCTCCCTACTTGGTTTGATTAGTGGTATCAGAGCATTGGTTACTCAAGGAGCCTTGAAGAAGTAATGTTTTACTAAATTGTATGATTATCAATAGTGGTATCAAGAAATATGCATAGTAATATGGTGTAACCATTTTAAAATTAGTACAATGTTTGAAGCTTTGAAAAAGCTAGCATAACTTGCTTAGCTTAGGATATCCTAAGAAATGATTATTTTATATCTAAGGAGGTGTATAAGGACAAATTTTCATATTGATTCAATATAGGTTGAAGTTGTCAACAAAAACATCTATGTACAATGCCAACATCTAGATCCAGCATGCCTACACCATGAGCTTTGTATGGTGATATAAGTGAAGTGAAGATTATCTTCATTCAATTCTTGAATCCTTCAACAAAATTTTCCATTTTATTCTCTCAGGATCAATATACTTGGATGATAAAGTAATATAATATAAACATTGGTATCATCAGGGTTATTTAAATTTGTTTTTCTATAAATTCTCCTAGGTTCCACCAAAATGGAAAACCTGTAATTTTTTACATGCAAAGTAAATGAATAGGTAAAAGTTTTTTTACTTTCCCAAAATTTATTTTTATATTAGAAACATTTCCCTTAAATGTAACATTATCCAAATATATTTACATTTATATTTTAGTAAAATTGGTCATTTAGATTTTTCAAGTTACATAAGAAGTGGTCAAGGGTTCAAACCTAGTTTAAACCCATTGATCTTTCTTTTGGTCAATGTTATTTTTTTAAAGATCAATGAATAGGGAAATTATGAAGGGAATTTTATTTTGGAGTTATAAGGGTGAAATAAGCATTATAAGGTATAATATTTTAACAAGTCCTAGGATTATTTGTAAATTAAAATCTATTCAGAGGTAAATTCCAAACCCCAATAATGTTCCTCAATTTTTTCTCTCTTTTGTTGTATCATGGAAAAAATTGTGAGTTTGATCTAAAAAAATGGTAAATTATCCCCTAAAAATTATAAATAATGGATTGTAAACATGGATAACACCCTAATATTTAATGATTTATGGGAAATCATAGAGAAATAAACCACATTGCCAGCCAAATTCATAAAGTTGGTTGAGTACCAAAAAAATGATAAATGTGCACTCACTTTTAAAATTATCTTGGAGTGAACATGTTATCATTTATATTGAGTAATTTAAAATTGGTGCATGTAAAGAGTGGAAAAAATTAATATATTTTTATTACAAGTAACCTGCATATAAGAAGATTGACCTTCTTATGTAGATTTTGAATAATAAAGTAGCAAATAATGAAGATGTCTCTAAATATATTTCCTACATGAAAACCCTAAAACAAGAGTATTGTATTATATGGGGTAAAATTGATGATCACATTTGAATGGACTTAATTATACATACACCAATTTTTTTGAAATGCTATAGCTTAGTGATAATCTTAATGGTGTTACATTTAACTCCATTTGTGAGTTGACTCATCATGAGGGACAATTTGCAAAGAAGGAAAATACACCTATTAAAAATCCTCACTCTTTATAGTGATAGTTTCAAAATCATTCTCTAAAACATTCTCAATGACATTCTCGACATCATTCTCAATGGTCTCCACATCATTCACATCATCACTCTCTAAGGTCTTCCAAACACAAACATCACCATCGACATTCTTCTCACTCTTGCAGTTCTTCCAGTGACTCAACTTCTTGTAGATATCCTCAACATAATAAATAGCCAAAATGTGTCAAATGTGGTGGTATTAGACATATTTTAGATGTATGTCCTTCTAGATGACCCCACTCTTTATATAAAAAATGAGGTAAATTATGTAGATCATTATATCTATTGATCTTTTGATTACTCTAGCTATTCTAATTATTATAACACTTCCTCTGATCAGGAGGTGTCCTGTATGGCTGATGTCTATGGTCATGATGGACTTGATACCATATTTTGAGTGCTCGGTGTAGACACTTGAAAACTACACACTAATAGTTTTTTATGTCATCTTGACCTATGGACCTCACCTAACTTACTAGAACCTATTTATGACTTCATTCTATCAAAACACCCTTTGAACATATCACTTAATTCAAGCCCTTTTCACCCATTTTCTCATGGCCCTCAACAATCACCAGTTGGGGTAACTGTCAATGGTTGACCCTAATCATCGATGGTTGTGGTCATTAAACTTGTCTTAAGCTTTAAAAGCATTTACAACTTTGTTTAAGAATAACACCCTCCAAAATGGTAACTTGATTTAAAACTAGATTTTAAAAACAAAGGAAAATATACATCTTTATCCTCCTAACTTATCAAATTTCCCTCAAAATTTATCTCCTTACTTATCAAGTTTTTTTCTATAAATGCAGGGCTCTTGGAGGGGTTTTGGGAACTAGAAAATTTCATCCAAATTCTCTTGTTCTATTTGTGTAGGCATCCAAGATCACAAAGCTCTTTCCACATGACTTTTGAATGCAAGATTACTATTATGTTGTTAAACTCTCTTTAGGTTTCAACTATCATCCACTTGGCTTCATACAGGTGTCATTTACTTGTTTTATCATTTTATTCTATCATTTGAGTTTTATGTCTTGATCAATATATCTACACATCCTTCCTTATCCATAATTCCCATATCCATCCTTCTATCCCTTAGTTACCTCATCTCTACCATCCTTTTAATCCTCATAGGCACCCACAAGAAACCATTGATGGTTGTTGCAACTATTGTCAATCACAACAACCATCATCAGTTACCTAACCATCACTGGTTAGATCCATCCATTGCTGATCACATTAAACATCGATGATCACTATAAGAGAAAATAAAAAATTATTATATTCTCCCCCTTTCAACTAATCAAACCCCCATTCTTGACTTGTCTGCAGACTCTGCTCTGCTTCTCTGGACCTGACCTTAGTACACCTATGCTTCATGTCTTTTATCAGGTACATTATTTATATTTTTACATATCTACTTTCTTATCATTTGAATGAAAATATATTTATTATATCATTTTCAACTTAATTGTCTTAAAATTGGATTTACAGCCTCCTAGAAAGCCTTGTGCTTCTTGGATCGAGCATATGCTAGGCAATCTAGTCAACCTACCATCTAACAAAACTCTCTTCTAGTCTTTTTGTGATTTGTAGCTTATCCTCCCTAGCCAAAGAGGAGTTCCCACATTCATCTGGATCAACGCATGCATTATACCAAGTATTCATCCACACACCTTAATACTCACTTTCTTTTATCTACTTTTAAAACTAAGAAATGAAGGAAATAAATTGAAACATTTTGGCATGCCCGATGGGACCCTAGTTCCCTTTCTTCCTTAATTATTTGCTCATTGAATGAAATCATTTCTTTTTGGGCTTAAAATTAACCATTTGCATTCATTGATTTCTTGATAATTTTAGTTCACCTAGTAACTTATGAGGCATATTAATTTTATCGTAGCATTCACACTTGTTATCACACACAAAATTGAACCAAAAAATAATTTACATGTCAAAACAATACTTGAGACAAGGACCGATCAAGATTTAATCACTTGGTGGAAACCTTACTCCCTCCTAGCTATCCCACTTGGATTTCACCACCAAGGGGAGAACCAACTCAAATCTCTAGTTAAGTATAAAATTTGGACTCAATATATCTTGGATAAGAACCTAACACCCTTATCGTTGAAAGATTATGAAGTGAGGGGGTAGGCCCCAATACCAAGCCACATATTGAAGTTCAACATAAATCTTCCTTCTAAGTTCTTAAACAAATTAAAACCATCCATAGACTTCCTTTTTAGTACCCATTTTTCAAGCCAACCTCCCTTACCAAACTCTTTAAGGCATCCAAAAGTGATTTAAAAGTAATCCTAAGTTTAAAAGGCACTTCTTAGTGTATGTATTGATTGCTTTGAAATTATTTTGGCTTTGCTCCCTGTTTGAGGTGTGAGTATCACAATAACATTCCCTATTTTCTCAAATTGTTTTAACCAAACAACAAGTGAGAAATCAAGAGAACCAACCACCACCTTCTTCATCATCCATGGATTATGCCTCAGATGTTGATAAATCTCCTCATGCTTCACCTCACCATTCTCCTCCACCACCTTCTCCTTATAGAATCCCAACCATATCTAAAGGAGATATTAACTTTACTACCTTTCTTGACAATATCTAATTGATTTAAAACATCACCTTAATACCTCGCATTACCATAACCCCCTTTCTTTAGTTCCTTGTTTTGATCATTCTCTTGGCATACCATCCCACCTCATGGTAGTTACCACTTCAACCCAACTATTAACTTAGGCCTCTTCCAACATCCTATCCACCCAAACTCAAACCAACCTTCCCCCTCTTAACCAAACACCTCCTATCACAACCCATGTGGGTTAAACCTTACCATTAGTCACTTACACCTCATTTATTGTTGCATTATCTTCTACTTCAACTTTTATATTCCCTTTGGTTGCAACCAATCCCTTGACCATAGTCCCACTTCAAAACCTAATGCTCTCCACACCTCAAAACCTTCCCTCAATCAGCACTAGGGTACTACCCAACCTCAACCTTCCCAAATTCCTCCTATCTTAACCATACCAACCATGTCCTTTCCTCAACAAGTGCCTATGGAAACTTACCAATATGTCTCTAACCCACAAGGGTACATACCACCCTGCACCCAACCTTTCATACCAAGAAGTTCTTATGTGCCACCATCTCAACCTCTTGGTACCACTTATCAGTATGTGGCTTCTTTAATATCATTTATTGTCTATTCATACATTGTTGCAAGCCAACCCAAACAAAATGTACCTCTTAATTATGTAGCTTCTCAACCCCAGCCCAATCTAATCAAAATGCTCATGGATGAGATGACTAGTTTGGAGTCATCTATCCCTACCTCAACTAATCTTTTGTCTTAAGACCAAATTTTTAATGAACCTATCCACCCATCCATGCCCATTCATTCTTATCCATCTCAATGGGATTTAACCAAATTTTCTAAATTCTAAGGTAAAGAGGATCCTCAACAACACTTAAGATATTTTTATCATGCTTGCTACTTAATTTCTTATGATGATGCTCTTCTCCTTCAAACCTTTCCCATGTCATTATTAGGAACCTCCCTTGACTAGTATAGTGCCCTTCCCACTCATTCTATCTATTATTTTTATCAATTAGCACAAACATTTTTAGAACACTTTTTAGTAAACATATCTAAAAAGGTTTCCATTACCAACCTATATTCCATCAAGTAGTTTGAAAATGAATCCATTGTTGATTTCATTGCCAAATGGAGGGGCCTCATTAATCAACTCACTTTACCTTTACCCCAACCTAAATTATTCAAATTTTTCTCTCAAGGGTGTGTTAAACACATTGCTCCAACTCTCTAAGTCCAAAACTTTAGGACCTTTGACGAATCATTCACTATGGCCCACAAATTGGAAACCCAAGCTATTGATGAAGGGAAGTTGAAGCTTCAAAATAAAAATTCTAATTTCAAATCCACTGATTCATCCTCCACCAAAACCACAAACCAACTAGTTCTAAATCAAAAACATCAACACACTCAGTTGTTCTCAAAATTGCACCTCCTCTAACCATCAACTAAACACGTCGAACCAATAATCCTTTCAATCACCAAAACTATATTCAAAATTGGGTTCCTTAAAAACCATTTACCCCAATTAGGGAATCCTATACATTGGTGTTGTAAAAAATACTTAAATCCAATCTAATCCAACTTCCACCCATCAAGCCCCCTCAATAATTTGATACTTCTCACCCCCTTCCTAGGTGGTATAATGAGAATGATCATTATGATTATCATCAGGTTGTTGGGCATGATACTGATAGATGCATTACCTTTAAAAGCATTATCCAGGACCTAATTGATAAATTAGAGCTTGTGTTTGATAACCCAAATGCTCCTTCCAAACAATCTATTGATATTTTTCAAAAACCATTCCTAAATCATTCACCTTCAACCCAACACCATGAAATCCAACCTAAATCCCCCAACTCACATGAGGCACATGTAATTAATGTTATCATTAATGTGCCCATTACTGGAGAAGTCATCACCTTTATCACCCAAATAGAGGAAAACAACCTACCAACACCTATTTATCTAGATGCCCAAATGGAGGAATTAGCTACCCCCTCCACTTCCTTGGATGAAACCATAGTTCCATCTACCCCTATTATGATGTAAATACCCATGGAGATGACAATTCCATCAAAAATTCTATTCACTCCTCTAAACTAGATAGAAGAACCACCTACTTATTTAGAAAACCAAACCAAGGAAGAAGTTATACCAACCATTCCACTTGAAACCATTACCCTTATCACACTAATTCTAGACTATCTATACCTCCCTTGGAAACCATTTCCCATGAGACCATACCCCTACCCTAAACCAAAGATAAAAACACTAAAACTGCTCCTTCTTCTTCCCCAAAGGGTTTGAGCTTTGAAATTAATGATCAATGAACAAAAACTATTTATAAACCTTTTTTTTGACTAGTTTAAAGCTTGGAATTTACCTCCCAACCTAACTTTGATAGAGCCACATTTTGGCATTGGATTGGACTCTCATATCAAAATAAAACTAAACCTTCTAATTTACTGGAGTCCACTCTCAAGCCTATTGCTATAACTCCACTAATTATCCCTCCTATATTCATCATGGAACCATCTCAATTTCCCCCACTTAAAATTGTCAAATCACCCTATGCTTCTTTTATGAATCCAATCAAGAACTTGGGGAACCTTTCCATACCTAATCCTACTCACCTTCCTTTGAGATTGGATTTAACCACATCAACCCAACCAAAACCTAATCCAAATAATCCCATTAAGAAGGAAGGATTGCCTAGACATAACCTTAAGGAAGAACCATACTAACTCCTTCACCTCTACCTTCAATTTTAGGACCACATCCCTCCACCATTCCCATTACCTACTCTTCCTCCAAAAAACCATATCCCCTTTCCCTACCTATAACAAGCCCGTCTCCTAGTTCATCATCATTCCTTATAACCTTTCTTCATCCACTTTCCCATCCGTTAAACCCTCATAATATAAACTCCCAATTCCTAAACCAATTATAATTAAGCTAATTCTTCTTAAACCACCAACCAAACTCACTCCACCAACCACACCTCCTAGCCAAAAGTCTTTGCCCAATAAGATCCCTACACCCAAAATCTAGACTCCGCCACCTTCAAAATATTTATCACAATCTTATACAACTATTTTATAAATTTTTCTACAATATTATACCATTATCCTACCACTAATCAAGCCTTTTTACCCCACTCGCTAAAATCCAACCTAGTTCAATGACAATCTGATTTGTCTTTACCATAGGACCCCTAGGAATGATATAGAGAACTGTAAACCTCTCCAAACTATCATTCATGGCCTTTTGGAGGAGGATGATCTATTGGATGAACCTTATATAAACCCTTTTCCTCTTTTACCACCTATCTAATCTACCTACAAAGCATCTACTTCTCTACTCCTGCCAAGGAGTGAAATAGAGGAACCGAAGCAAGCAACTAGTCCCCTTATCCATACTATTCATATGGTGACTCAGTCTTGAGTCTAACAAAAGGATAAGGGTAAATTCATCTAAAAAAATGATAAGGGCAAAGATAAGACCACCATTCCATGGTCTTATCCTTCAATTCCCTAACCAACCCATCAAACTCAAACAACTACACCCTCACCTTCACCCTCACAACCACCCAAGACCAAAGTCTCTATTTTGGGAGCCCCTTCTTCTTCTAATTCATCTCCATTGATCCATCATTTAGTGTTAAAACAAATTCACCAAATGCCAATCAAAATGATTATTTATGACTTGGTTAGCACCTCACCTTAACATTGTCAAGCTTTAATCAAAGCATTACATTCTATAGAGGTTGAACTAGATGATCCCTAACATCTTGCACCTTTGATTGGAGCCATCCAACATGCTACCATAGTCACCTTTCAAGAATCTAAAATTCTACCTTGTCATAGTCAAGACCTTGATCCCCCTCTTTTTATCACAACATATATAAATCATACACATGTCAAAAGAGTTATGATTGATGGGGGAGCAAGTATCAATATCATTTCCTCCCATGCCTATGATCAACTCCAATTACCTAATAACATCATGTCAAAAAACTTAGTATTTCTTCAGTCATTCAATGATACCTTTGACACCACTCTAGGAATAGTTGTTCTCCACATCCATTTGGGACCTTAAACTATTCTTGAATTGTTTTATGTTATAGAGGATGAATTTTAATATAATGTGATACTCAGTCACCCTTCGATCCATGCTATGGGATACGTCCCTTCTACCCTTCACTGATGTGCTAAATTTGAACATGAGGGACAAGTCATTATAATTAAAGCTGATCCAAGTCCCTTTTCTTCTTGTAATATGACATATCATCCCAATGATGTTCTTATTCCACCTTCATCTTCTTCACAACCAAACTCTAGCCAAGCCACCATGTCAAACCAACTTACTAACACTTATATCTTCAACAATGTCGAAGCATCCACTAGTTCAACTATCCCTTCATCTCAAATCTTGGTTGAACACCCCTTTAAATCCATGTTTTAGTGTCTTTCACTGGGGGAATATTAAATTTTAGCTTTGGATGCTTTCCCTTCTCCACATGAATTTGAGAACCTTCAAAATGATCCATCATATGATCCCAATATCAGTACCTTCATCCCCTTTGTCCTTCCCAATAATAGAACATACTTTATTTATGAAGGACATGAAAAACAACTTATTACTCTTACCACCATGTCTTATATCCAGCCATTCACTTCCAGCTTTTCTTATCTCAACAACCCGACCTTTGCCCAACAATACCTTCATCAGTGTGCTTGCAAAGGGTTTGGTTTTGGCCTCTTTGAACAAGGACCCCACAAACTTCCTATTGTTAAAACCAAAAAACCTCTTAAGTTCTTTGGATTAAGGTATGTTCCTTTAGAAGATCCCATATCACCAACATAAATCCCACCTCTCCTATTTGGAGAACCTCCAACCTCACCAATCCCACCTATCCCATTTGGATAACCTCCAACCTCACCTCTCCCATTCAAGGAACATCTACCCTTATCAACCTCACTTTTTCAATTTGAAGAACCTCTATCCTCACCAACTCCATTTGAAGACATAAACATCATCCCACCTAAATTTTTTTAATCAACACTATCAGTTTGGGTTCCCTAACTTATCAGTGGGAAGGCCAAAGCAAAACCATTCCTCTTATCCACCTTGAAATGATCACACATGACTCACCCACCATTAACACTAACGAGTGTCAAGATGATAATTATATTCTTACCTATCTGGGTGTGGGGAACTCTTCTCTTCAAAAATATCTCCCTCTTAAAAACTAAAAAATGCTAAATGAATTGACCAAAGAAGTTAATTTGGGCACTCAAGAGAACCCTTATATTTTTAAGATTGGTCAATCTTTAACCCTCAAGGAACAACGAGACTATCAATCTTTTCTCCATGACCATAACATAGTATTTCCTTGGTCTTATTTGGATATGCCTGGCATCAACCCCTCCATTTATATTCATAATATTGTTACCCATCCTAAAGTTAAGCCCATTTGGAAAAAGCTTTATTGTATGAACCCTCACATAGCTCTTCTCATCAAAAAATAACTTCAATGCCTTTTATCAGTTAATTTAATTTAACCCATTGACTATCCATAATGGGTCTCCAATATCATTCCTATTACCAAACCCACTAGGGGACTCCACCTTTGTGTGGATTTCTATGATCTTAACCTTTCATGCCCCAAAGATAACTTTCCCCTACCTAACATAGACCAACTTGTTGATCTCACTATTGGCCATGAAATGATATCCCTTATAGATGGATTTTTAGGATACAACAAAATCCTGATCACCCCTCAAGATCAAAATAAAACATCCTTTATCACCCCATAGGTAACTTTCTAATATTGTGTCGTGCCCTTTGGCCTGAATAATGTGGGAGCCACTTATTAGTGGGCCATGACTTACATTTTTCACAACCTCATCCACAAAATAGTTAAGGATTATGTTGATGATCTACTCAATAAATCCAAACACCATCAAGATTACCTCATTATTCTCACTATCATCTTCAAAAGACTTATCCATTATCATGTTAGGCTCAACCCAAAGAAATGTATCTTCAAGGTCTTATCTGGAAACATTTTGGGCTATATTATTTCCCTCTGTGGAATAGAAATAGACCCCACATAAGTTTGAGCCATTCTAGAAATGTCTCCCCATACTAACCTAAAACAAATTCATAGCCTATAAGGAAAAATTTAGTCAATCCACTACTTTATCTCCTAATTATTTGATCACTATCAGCCTTTTCACCACCTCCTTAAAAAATACACCTCCTTTAAATGGACCAAAGAATGTTAATAGGCCTTCGATGAAATTAATAAATATCTTCTCTCGCCACCAATCCTTATTCCTCTAAAAGAGGATCAACCTTTTTATCTATACATATCTACCACCAATCATTCCCTGGGGGCCATGCTCGCTCATCACGATGACCAAAATAATGAGCAAGCTATTTATTACATCAGTTGTACTCTCATTGACTATGAAACCTGATATACATATCCATAAAAACTTTGCCTTGCCTTAGTTTTTTCACCTCTAAACTTCATCACTATCTTCTTAACCACAAAACTTATGTCATTACTAACACTGATCCCCTCAATTATATGCACTCTAGGCCATATCACAACCAACGTATGGCCAAGTGGCTCATGTTATTATTAGAGTTTGATCTTGAGTTTATTCCACAAAATTCCATTAAAGGGAAGTAATTTTAGACCAACTATTTGAATCTCCACTCCTTAATAATCAAACTCCCTCTCTTACCTTTCTAGATGAGTTTATAGCTACCCTTTCTTTAGAAGAACCCACCTACCAAATGACTATGTATTTTGATGGCTCTAAATGTCAAAATGGTGGGGGTGCCAGCATAATCCTTATTCCTGTAAATGGGGAACCTCTTCCCTTATCTTTCAACCTTGATTTTGAATGTACTAATAATATAGTTGAATATAAGGCCTTGGTCATAGATCTCCAAACTACTCTAGCTTTAGGAATAATAATAATTGGCATATTTGGAAACTATCGACTTATTATCAACCAAGTCATAGGATCCTATCAATGCAAAAATGACATTATTCTAAAATATAAACAACTTATTGGAAAACTATTAGCATCATTTGACCATTATATAATCCAATCAATCCCTTATTCTTCAAACAAATTTGTAGACATAATGGCTTCCCTTGCATCCCAAATTCCATCTCAACCTACTGAGTCTAAACTATTTTTCACCATCCACCATTTCGTCACACCATCCTACCTCAATCCTAATCTTCCTACCATTTAGCAAATAGAAACATCATCTTTTGATAATTAGTATGATTAAATCTTTGATTATCTTAACATTAGTATCCTCCCTTCATATCTTTCTATAAATGCTCATAGAGATTTCATTCAGATCACCTCTCATTACTTAATATTAGTGGGAATTTTTTATAAAAAAGGCTTTGATGATCTCTTCCTTTGTTGCCTTCATAGAAATGAGGCTTCTCACACCATTAAGGAAGCACATGAGAAAATCTATGGTGGGCACTTCAGTGATCTGGCCATTGCTAAACATATCCTTCACCTAGGTTACTATTGGCCCACACTCAATCAGGGTTGTTGTGACTATGTCAATAAATCATCAAATGTCAACAAAATGCTAACCTTCATCATGCACCTCTTCATGGTCTTCAAGTATCAACTAACTATTGGCCTTTTTCACAATGGGATCTTGATCTTATCAGAGAAATCAATCTAAATTCCTCATAGTGACATCAATATATCATCAACACTATGGAATATTTCACCAAATGGGTAGAATCCATCCCCTTAATCTCATTCAAAGATAAAAAATCATTGATTTTATCAACCACCACATCATTTATCATTTTGGTGTTCCTCACAAAATCATCATTAATAATGGTAAATCCTTTAAAAATAAAAATGTCCAAGCACTTTGTGACACTTTTGGTATCAACCTAAGCTTCTCCTAACCTTATCATCCATAATCCAATGAATAGGTTGAGGCTTCCAACAAAACCCTCATCAAAATTCTCACTAAGGTAGGCAGTTCTTCAAGTAAATATTGGCACCTCCATATCCCATTTGCTTTATGGGATTACCACACTAGTATTTAAACTACTATGGGTGCTACACCTTTTTCTCTTGTCTTTGGAGATAAGGTAGTCTTACCTCTTGAAGTCCAAATTCCATCTCTTTACATATCCTTGCATGAGATTCTTTCTAAAAGTGACTATCATCAAGAATGTTTAGCATGATTAGAACTTCTTGATGAAAATCACCTTGTTGCCCTTAATCACATTTGCACTTATAAAGAGGGTATCAAATGAGCATACAAAAAACATCTGAAAACATGAGAATTCAACATCAGAGATCTCATCCTCAAGGAAAACTAACCCGCCACTAACATGGCAAAGACCAAGAAAGGCAAGTTTGCTTTTAACTTGTTAGGATACTATATTATAACCCATAAGTATGGATCAGGTGTTTATCACTTGTCTTCTCTTGATGATAAGTCAAAGCCTAAACCCATCAATGCATCACATTTGCATCTCTTTCATTATTAAAAAAAGGTTCAACCACACTTTTGTGTCTCACTTAAGCCAATCCCTTGGTCCATTAACCTTCTTTTCTATCTCTTTTAAGATCAATTAAATGTATAGGATCATGTGATTCCTCTGTCATAGTAATAATCTAATTCTAAATATGGGTACCCCAACTCTACCCATAACATGGTTCTCATGGATACTTTTCATATTTTTATAGATGGAATCTCATGGTCAATTGTTTCTTAAAACCCCTTCCTCTAATGAACCTTTTGTGTCTAGATCCTACTTCTAAATGGATAGACCTTTCAAACCTGAATAGACTTGTCCATGCCTAATTTTAGTTTAAAATATATCCATACTTCAAAAATAAATATTAGACTGCTCCCTCAAAGGACAACTACCACATCAAATCAAAAGTTGCTTAAATTAGACTATTCCCTCAAAGGAAAGCTATGTAAAAAGAAAACCTTAGACCACTCCCTTAAAAGATGGCTACAAAAAATATTCATTTGAAGCTTCCTACATCAATCAGCTTTAGAAACTTATAAAGCAATAAAGCAAAATCCAAAATTAGTAAACCATAATTGGCTCTTATATATACTAATTGTAGACTTCTTGTATTGATTAGTCTACCTGCTATCTAATTAAGTTGCAATAAACTTTTATAGCACAAGTAGACTACCCACATTGATCAGTTTACACATTATTATATAGCTTACCAATGACATGGACTTGTCTACTAGGGTTATTTGGTCGCCTATGGAAAATCCAATCACTCAGCTACCCATAGATTCCATTTTCCTCTACACACTAATTCAAATCCCTACCTATCACCTATCAATGAATCTAAGGGATTATGAGCTTACTTGACATGAATTGGTTAGGATACCAATTTTCTTAATAAAACATGCTCTTATAAAACATTTGATGGATTTATATTCACTAGGTCGATCCTTTTATGGATTCTTATTGTTTGGTTCTTACTAGAAAATGGCACCATACTCCTTGTCTTATCCAAACATGTGGACATAAATGTCACCCTTTCCTATGCCACACCCATACCCTTGTGTCATAAACCAAACATCACATTTTATAAAACATTTTAAGTCATAAACCAAACATCACATTTTATATAACATTTTAAGTCATTAATCAAACATCACATTTTATTTTACATTTTACATCATTAAACAAGCATCACATTTTATTTAACATTTTACCCAAACATATACAAAAAAAACATCATGTGTTAATCATAGTATAAAAATGGTCCATAAACCATAACATCAAAATGAACATACAAAATTACATCATGATTATCTCATCAAAACATCATCATCATATGTAAATAACATCATACCTAATACCATGAATGAAAGAGTGTCATAATCAAGACTTTCACATCAATACAAATTGAATCACAATCAAATCACAACATCATTCTATAAGCATCATATCATAAATTAGAATCACATGCCTAAACTATGCAAAATAATCATCAACATCATAGATCTCCTACACAAATATTCATCTCATAAAGCGTGAACAACATAAACTCATCTCAAAACACACACACACACACATATATATATATGAACATATATATCACTCACATATACATCTCACATCTAGACATGCAGGACAGTGTCAAAATATCAAAATACATCACATAAGATCTCTAATCATGATGCTCAAGCACCTAAACTAGAACCTGTACCTATCCCAATTGGAGGCCCTGTCAGCTGACCTACTACCATAGCCCACTGACCTAGTATTGAAAGTGTCACTCCATCAGCCAAGCTAACCTGGTAATCTCCCCATATCTAATCATTAGGACACTATGTTAACATAATGCCCTCATAGTAACAAAACTCTTGTATGATTTCTAGGTACCTACCCTATGTCACAAAACTTGGAAGTGCCACTGCTACTCCACTAGGCTACCATATAAAGTCCCTCTCTTGAGTCACCAAGCCAAGAGAGGTCCTCATCTGATCCTGCTCTCTTATCATCAACATAATCTACCCCTATAAACTAGCCACCTGACCCTATAAAGTGGTCACTTGACCTTGTAAAA
Source organism: Torreya grandis (assembly GCA_037957365.1). Classification (NCBI taxonomy): domain Eukaryota; kingdom Viridiplantae; phylum Streptophyta; class Pinopsida; order Cupressales; family Taxaceae; genus Torreya; species Torreya grandis. The sequence continues at coordinate 224,364 of JARHVA010009061.1, read as the reverse complement.
TGGTGACTTGTGCTTGTGCTTGGTATCTCTATACTATCACTCCTCCCAACTGGCCCTAAAGAGTGGCAATCTATCCCTAAAGAGTGGAATCTACTCCTATAACATAGTAATCTCCATACATCGTTACCTACATCATCCCCATATAACATCTCTAAACACTCATCAATCTCATCCTTACATCATCCCTATATATCATCTCCAAATACTCATCAATTTCATCCCCCTCTATGTGATAAATGGGATATTCATGGATGTTAGGTGTGTAATCCAATGTATATCCTCTAATAGGATGGACATCTCCCCCATTGGTAGCTATAAGGTATTAGTCACTAGGTCCCATCTCTCGATGAGGGTGACTAGCATCATGACATCCCTGAGAAGGTGTTGGTAATACCACATTCTTCCAAAACCCACCACCTCTATGTGATTGTAATCCTCCACTGACATCACATCCCTCACCTCTACAAACATCTCAGGCACCCAACTCATTGTTGGATCTACTCCCATGCCTACAACAACATTTTTACCATGAATCAAATCAAGAACCTACCCTATTTCAATTACCTATACACACAATAACTATTTTTCCATCAAATTTCTTCTATACCCCTATTTTATAGTTAACCCCACCTTTTACTATCCTACCTAGACCCACGTTTGCCTTAAAATTGTTATATATCAACTTTAGCTCTTAAATAAACCTATATACTATTTTCCCACTCAACTAACACACACACCTAACCCAACTTTTACCTATTTCCAACCTAGCCCAATTTTACCTATTTTCCTCCCCCCAACTCACCTTAACCTTCAATCTTAACTCACCTCTTATCCCATTCCTACCCCAACCCTCTTTACCTCAACTAAATCTAATTCTTTAACAACCCAACTCACCCACTAGCCCTTTTAACTCCTCTCTCTGACCCAACCCATCGATCGTCGATGGTTTTCCCCAACCACGAATGGTCCCCTTGGGGATTTTCCCCCTTAGATTGACCATCACTATTGGGGATAACTATTAATGATCACTATTAGGTGATCATCAGAGTCATGATTCGACACCTTGACCTCTTCCTAAAGCTCTAACTCCCTTTGTACCACCCATAACTTCCTCTCTCTACCCTAACACATTCATACCTACCTCTCTATAAATAAAACACCCTCCAAAACATCTAATATTATAAAAAAAACTAAAAATAGCCAAACCCTAATGATAAACCTCAAAACCCATAGTTCCCTAATTTAGCCTACTTAGTTATATTTTTACCATTTAATTCACACATTACAATTCACTTCTAATTTAAGACATAGCCTATCTCATTTCATGACTGGTGGCATCACCTCAATCTATGTCCCATATCTTGTCCCACAACACCTCCAATATCCATCTCAACCCCACCATCTCTCTCCACCACCAATCTCCTCTTTCCAAATTGTTAGTACACTCCACTATAGGACACTCTTTATATCACCACTCAGAGAACACAAATCACAAATCTCCAATTTACAAATGAGGAAAACTTGGGCCCTCACTGACCTTTTGTCTATGGTTTTAGGGTTTTAACCCAACCATGCATGGGTTTATAAATATCGATGGTTGACCCTAATCATTAATGGTTCTAACATCCTCGACAGTGGAACCTAACCGTTAATGGCTATCTAACCATCATTGGTTAACCCTGACTATTGATGGTTAGGGTTAAACTTTCTAAACTTTTTTCTTTCCTTCTTGTCACCTCAACCAAACTCTTAGCATGCCTCAAAAAACCCTTTTTTACCTCATTAATAGTCCCTTATCCCCAACACCAAGAACTACATTGGGCTTGAATTCCATGTTGGATTGATTATCCACTAGACTATGTAGGTAGCATCTTCTTGCTTCATGCATTAGGATTCAACTAGGCCATAATCTACCCAACTAATAACCCAAACCATTTACCTTTATGTTTCTCACCATTAGTACCAACCTCTTCACACACCTTGTGATGCCTTTGCTTTGGTCATACTAACCACCTTGACCACATTTACCATGATGGAACTTTTGCATACACACACTCCTACGTGCATGACTTAAACATTTTTGTTTTTCTTGGGAGCACTTCCTAACCTAGATACTTGAGCAAACACTAAACCTTTTCTAGGAAACCTGATGAGTGGGACCCAATCAAATCTACCCAATATTAGGGGTTGGTTACCTTCTCACTTATCTTAGGACCTAACCTTATTAATCCCAATATGGAAATGTTCATCTTTGCATGCTCTTGGATCTCATAATTAGTCACACTCTATGCATGGTAGTATCGACAACCTTGTGACCTCCATTTTACCTTTTGTTTAACCTTGACCCCATTAATGCATACCTCAATGACTCTTGGTTTGAGGGGGAATACCTCCTTCCTCCCACACTTGGGGTAACTAGACCTAGACCTTGACTAACTACCTATTTTTGTTTTATAGCTTGCTTAAAGCTATATAACAAAAAGGGGTAAAATGTAGACACTTGAAAATTACATAATGATAGTTTTCAATGTCATCTTAACCTATGGACCCCACCTAACCTAATAAAACCTATTTATGACTTCATTATGTCAAAACACCCTCTAAACATATCACTTAAGTTAAGCCCTTTTCACCCATTTGATTGTGGCCCTCGACTATCACCGGTTAGGGTAACCATCGATGGTCGACCCTAACCATCAAAGGTTGTGGTCATAAAACTTGCCTTAACATTTCAAAAAACTGATAGCTTTGTTCATGAACAATACCCTCCAAAATGGCAACTTGCTTTAAAACTAGCTTTTAAAAATGAATGAAAATAGGCATCTTTATCTTCCCAACTTAGCAACTTTCCCTCAAATCTTCTCTCCTTACTTAGCAAGTTTTTTTCTATAAATATAGGTATCTTGAAGGGGATTTTGGATCCATAAATTTACATCTAAATTATCTAATTCTCTTTGTGTAGGCATCCAAGATCATAAATCTCTATCCACATAACTTTTGAAGGTATGAGTATTGTTATGTTGTTTAACTCTCTTCAGGTTTCAACTATCATCCACTTGGCATCATACAGGTGTCATTTACTTATTTTAGCATTTTTTTATATCATTTGAGTTTTCTTTCTTTATCAATATATCTACACATCATTCCTTATCCATAGTGCCCATATCCCTCCTTCAACCCCTTACCTCATCTCCACCATCCTTTTAATCCTCCATAGGCACCCACAAGAAACCATCGATGGTTATTGCAACCATCATCGGTCATATTAACCATTACTAGTTACCTAACCATCACTAGTCAAATCCATTTATCAGTAGTCACATTGACCACCAATGGTCACTATCAGAGAAAATAATAGATTGTTATTTTCTCCCCCTTTCATCCAATCAAACCCCTATTTCTATTCCTGACTTATCTGTAGACTATCCTCTAATTCTTTGGACCTAACCTTAATACACTTGTGCATCATGTATTTTATTAGGTATGTTATTTATCTTATTTCATATATACTTTCTTATCATTTGAGTGCATGTATATTTATTATATCATTTTCAACTTAATTATCTTTAAAATGGATTGATAATCTCCTAGAAAGCCTTGTGCTTCTTGGATCTAGCATACGCTAGACAATCCACTCAACCTACCATCTAACAAAACTCTCTTCTAGTATTTTTGTGATTTTCAACTTATCCTCTTTATCCAAGGAGGATTTATCACATTCATCTGGATCAATGCATGCATTATACTAGGTATTCATCCACACACCTTAATACTCACTTTCTTTTATCTAATTTTAGAACTAAGAAATGAAGGAAATAAATTGAAACACTCAAAAATTCCCCCATCTTGTGTGAGCTACTAGGCTCAATATGGGGATTTATTGTAGTAGCAATTTTTTGGCTTGTGTTCTTATTTTTAGTTGTATTTTGGGTTTTACATACATGATATTCATGACATAGAGTAGACAGGATCATTTGATTTTGTTTTTCTTAATACATATATTCTCACCTCTTGCCTAATAGGTAGAGAATATATTACATTTATTAGTCTTTGATAAGTCATCAATGATAGTACAAGTTGATAGGGTTTGATATCACATTCAATGTTGATTAAAGGTCATCATCATTTATTGGACATCAGGGAGATATACCATATAGAGTACAAGTTTATCACTTAGATGGGTTACTATTTGGGACCTTATGTGGGTTGATGTAGTTAGATATGCTTGATCATGTTATACTATAATATGATACAATGACCATTAGGGATGAGTAAGATTTGATCATGTTCATCAACCATTTTTACCACAACTCGTAGGGGTGGGCTTATTTATAGAAAAACATTAGTTTTTAAGTCAGTGTCAAAGGTACAATGTACCACTTTTAATTATGATAGATTTTTTTTGATGAATTTAGAGTCATTGCTCTAGATATTTCATCATCCATACCCCTTTGGTCCAAGGGTGAGTTTGTTGGATTATTTTTTAATGATACAAAGTTATGTTTTAATTAGTTTATTTATTTGTATTTTTTTGTTTAGTTTAGTTGAAACCCATTAGTTAGTTTTTCCTAACCAACTGTCTCATAGGCTTTTTAAAGATTACTTTCTATATACAAAAATATGACATTTTTGAATATATTTTAATGAAATTAATCCCTACTATTATAAATCAAGTTAAGAGATTAAACCTAGCTTATATATATAAGGTTGACTCATTGTATTTGAAATGCTTTGGAGATATAATATATGATATTATTGTTCTTTTATTTTGCATATCTATCTATAAGTCTAAGCTATTAAATTACTTTCATATTACTATTTTTATGAATGTGATGTTATAATAACACCATATATATTTGTGTCACATAAAAATATGATTTTTTTTCCTTTCATGGTATCATAGTGATCTCCAACTATCATTACTCAACTCCTTAGCCTCTCCTTGCTCAACTTTGCTCATTTTATGGCTTAGATTTGGTTTCATTGCTTTGATTGCTTTGTATTTTTTTAGATCTAAGTTTTTTTGAAAAAATTATATGGTTATTTTTCTATATTTAGTTATTTTATTCATATTCAAATTAGATTTTCATGTATTATTTTCAGCCTATATTAAGTACTAACATGTGTTTTATATTGGTTATCTAATTTCTTTATTGAAGATTTGTCAAAAGCCATTTGCATGTTTCATCTAAGATCCACATATCCTTAGGATTTTTTAAGGATCAACCATTTTTTGTTATTTTTATGTGTTTATTTGGCCATAGAAGGTGCCTTGACTAGTGAAAGGAATCAACAATCCTAGATCTGACATTTTTATGGTTACCTAGGTTATGTCTATAAAACTACAATTTTTTGTTGAATGTGTTTTTTTAGAATTATTGTTTCCTATCCTATATTTTTTATTGAATAGACTCAACACTTTTTTTGGGATTATGTTTCCTAGATTCTAGATTATGTTCATTTTTTCTCTTAGGTGATGCATTTTCTATAGATTCTTATGTTTTCTATGTCACAAATATGTTTTCCTTGTAGATCTACATGTAACAAAGATTAGATAGGAACATTATTCATCTCAATTTTATCTCTCTTTTGGGGTTGAACACTCCTCCTTAGCATTAGCCCCTTAGTCATATGGTGTTATCACATATAGGGAGATTAACTTTTGATTCCTACTAGTAAGGGTTTAACCCTAGCCCTTGAATTTTTTCTTGTAATCTCTCCAATAATTAATTTTTCCAAGAATTTAATATTTTTGGTACAAATTTTATTTTTTGACCTATTTAATGATAGGAAAACTTGTAAAAATTATATCTCTTGATTGGTAACTCATAATCGAGTGTTATTTTTTAAAAAGGTGTATGTTTTTATGTTCAATCTATTAGTGTTATTTATTTTGTAAAACACATTAAATTATAAAATGCCAAAGTTAAGGTGGGGGAGGAAGGGATAATACAATAGCCTTAGGGGGTTTATTATTTCATCTTTGTCTACCTTCATGCGTATGGGGAGATTTGTTTCTTGGCCCACAATGCTCTTTTTTTTTTACCAACCCTCATGATTTATGATGAATTCTTTGATAGGTCGATAGTCTCATTATTTGTATCTATTCTAGTATATATTTTATTCCTTATTTTCATTTGGTGTTTTTTAGGATATATTGTACTCGTACTAAATTATAAAGTTCTACAGGTGGTTTGCTTTTACAGCCTAGTCTACCTTTATGCATGTGTACTTAGTTTGTGTACCTTTTCTTATTTAAGTTGTTAGTCTCTCCCATCACCACCAAGGTAGTTTTTATATTCCTCCTTTATACATGGGTATTTTAAATAGGTACTTTATTTATCGAAACCCATATGAGGATTTGTATGTATCTAATTTTACTCACCAAATTAACTCATTCATCTGAACTAATTAACAATTAATATCGATATCTCATATTAAAATAACCTCTTAATTCCCTTAAATTAATTAATTAATTAATCCTAAAAACATGAAATACCCCACTCTTGACATATTCCTATTTTTTAATATTGTAATTCCTAATTTACCCCATTTTACGCATAATTATTAATATTATAATTTTTAATTGACCCACTTTCTAATCACATGCCCCCCAAAAGAAAGTCTATAGATTTACAATCTCTATAACTTTCTCCCTTATCCAATATGAAATTTGGGAGGGAAAATTCCCCTCTATTTTACTTCTAATGCCTCCATAAATACAAGGGGCATCGCAAGCATTTGGACAAGGAATGAATGAAATTTTATGCTACCTCCATCACTCTCCTACATTAATCTAGAGTTAGAATGAGCCCATGTTGTTAAGATCATCTCCCAACTAGCCATTAGCATCATAATTTTGAGCATAGTTTACAATCCTATATCCCATTTCAAGTTTTCAACTTGTCAATTCGGTCTACAAATAAAATTATAGAGTATTCAAAAGGAGATAAAAAGGGATCAAGATGATGGTAAGGTTGTTATTATTGTTCCTCTTTCAAATTATTTCCATTTTATGTTTATATTAAGTTTGGATTGATTCAAAGTTTTTTTAATCTATTTTTGTCCAAATTCTTGGTAATACATTTTGGCAACCACAGTGGGAGCCCTCCTCTTGTACTAACATTTATGTGTCTTGAGTGTGATTATTTAAGCTTAAAATTTAGAATGAATCAAGATTTGTGGCTCAATACTTCAAAGTTTTCATCCTTATCCATCTCTAGGGATTGGTTCTTATAGTCATGTGTATATTATCATATATTAATAAGTTTTTATAAAATCAACTATTTCATTTCTTATTTTTATCAATAAATTATAGGTGTCTTGTAAATATCTAAGTATTTTAGTGTTTTGAATATATTTAGTAGTCTATATATAGTTAATGTGCCTAATGTCCACTTCCACATTTAGGCTTACCTATTTATCATGATGCTTATAAAAATAAATATATGGTAGAAATTTGCTTTCGTTATGCTTTGATAATTGACCATACCCTATTTCAAAAGCTTAGTTGAAAATTGTAGGGTTTGGTTTTACACCCATTAGTCCCATTTCTAATTTTTAAAAGGCCTCTTTATCCAAATCTTGAGATCACATATCTTTTCAATATTCTATCAAACAAAACTCATGACCATGCATTTGCTTTTATGTCCATCAAGTCAATGTGTAACTATAATATCTAATAAAAATCCTCTTTTCATTAATGTTTTGATGAATTATTATGGACAAATTTTATGTTTTAGCTTATATCTATAAAGCCCATGATGGAACTTTGAATCTAGTGCTAAAAACTATGGATTTGTCATTTTAGAAGCTGATAGTTCATATTTTATTAGGTTTTATCTTTTGTTTGATAAAAACAACCCTTCATTTGGCCATTGGGATGAATACCTAGTGTCCATCTAGTCCTAGATATCCATAATTTGTTATATTTTATAATAAATGTGGTTGGGTTTCAAACCTTGAATCCTCAAATTTTCAAATGCCTTCAAGGCATTTAATCAAATAGGGCACACACTTTCAGTTAGCAAAGGGAATTTTATCTGATCAGACTCATGGGTGTAATGTTTAGTGTAAGCTTATGAAATATTTGATTAAATGACTTAATGAAACATTTTATTGTGTAATAGGTGTAAAAGAGACATTTTCCTATATATTCTCATGCTTCTCCACATGCCTTGTACCACACGCAAAGGCAAAGGTAAGCTAAGATTATGTTAGACACCTATTGGTTATGTTTGGTGAAGTAGTATCAATACCATGTGAGGATTACCCATGGATTTGTAACCTTTGATAAGATTTTGCTTTCAATTTAGTTCTAGATGTCTTTGGTAGGTAGAAATTTTATATTGAAAAGATGTCTCATTATATACATGTTATTTTTATTTGGGCCTTTTACACAATCAATGTTGTTAGGTATCTTACATTAATTATATTTGATTTCTATAGTATTGAAAAAGATAGTAGCATTTAGTATTGATTAGAACTATTGATGTTATTTGAGTGCCATGACTTTTGGGTCATATTGATAGTTATGTTAGGTGGAAATGACATGATAGAATAATTAAATAATCAATTTGTCTTGTTATTATTGAGTCTATAGAGAGATATACTACAAATTATCATTATAAAGATAATCGGATATAACTTGTTATTATTGTCTTTGTTATTTTTAGTCATTTTATGTCATGGGTCACTAGAACAATCATTATTTAGTTAGTTAAACATCACTTTTTCAATCATTATCTTATCATTTTTATTCATTTTTTATAGTTAATCATTAAAAAATATTATTGTATAATTAATTAATTATTATTATTTTTCAAAAGTGTCAACATAACAAAATAACAAAAAAAAGAGGGTTAAGTTTCTCACTTGTAGTTAAACATGTAAAAAAATATTTCAAACTACTAATCAACTAGTTTGCAGATCATTTATCAAAAAATTTGGCCTAAGTTCTAGTTTTATTAAAAAATCCAAAATTTAACCTTTTAAAAAAATCCATTTTAAATATCAATTTTTATAGGTGGCATATTAAAATTGTCAAAATAATAACACCATTTTTTTAGGTTAGCCTTCAAGGTCAACAATCGAAATTGAAAAAGCACAAATTGATCAAACTACTAATAATTTGTTTTTCAAGGAAATCGGTCAAGACTTGGCTAAAACCTCACTTTTGAATCATTTTATAGTATTTTTTTATTTTTCATATCAACCAAAAAAATTAATTAGCTTCTTATGTGTATACCCAAGGGCTATAGTGTTGTATGCTCTCCCCTTTGCATCCTTGCAGTGATTCCTAGAGGATTAAAAACCACTAATAAACCCTCCCTATTTTATTTTCTAGGGTGAAATGTAACCATGGAAGTGACATCCACATGATTTCCATTAGTCCCTATGGGTCAGTGACATGGATTTCATCACCACACATTAGACTGTATTCTGTGTTCTAATAGAGTATAAATATTAGGATAGTTGTCATTAGGTACTTAAGAGGAATTCCCCATAAAGGGTTTTGTGTAGTGAGGGAATTTTATCTTCAATACGTAAAGTGGTTATACAACATCTTATATGTATTTGGTACCCATATTACCTAATGTATATTGGGGACTCCCCTAGTGAGCTTGTATAAACCTAGAATAGGACATTCAAGCATAATAGGCAACTTGCTACTCGAGTCAGTTTCAGATCCCATAGTGATCATTATGTGTAAATTGGGTTGAGAGGGTTTGGAAGATTATATAATGGGCCACCAACCTACAACCTCACCTATGAATCTATTAGATGGTGAAAACATCAAGTTACACTCCAAAAGTTAGTTTATTAGTCATAGATGTATCGTTTTCCTAATTTTTTTTAGTGTTGTGAAAAAATAGTGATGTTTGTAAACCTTATAACCTACATATTAAAAACCCATACATCTAATTGGCCTTTTGGTTATAATATTTTCTAAATCATACTAATCATACCCAAGTCATCCTTTCATCACCATATATTTGTCTTGATCTCAAATCATCATTAATCCCTCCATATATCCCCATCTACCCTTCATCACATAATCCTATATCCACTCCATTTTGAGCAACTTGGTCTAAGTCTTGATCTAATGTAGGGTTATTCTTCCATCCTAACATCATGTCTAAATCCTTGGTCTACTATCATCATATATAATTGCATACTAGATAATATACTCATTGATTGTTACTTTTCCAATTTTTCATCTAACATCCAGTCATCTTTAAATCCACTTGTCTTGCCTATTTTTAGTTAGCACTCATCTAAGTCATCACATTTCTAGTTTAAAATTAGGCACTAGTCAAAACCCCATCCTTTTTCCAGTTTAAATCATGGCATTATTAATAAAGTGATAACACCTATCATACTATCAATTTGAAAGTTGACACAAGTTTGACATTATAATCCCTTTTAGTCTATCTTGTCCTTGTACATCACTCATCATACTAGCTCAATCATTTAGGCTTCCTTTTTTCCCAAGGATCATATTTTACCCAACACCATAATCCACCTTCATATCAGTCTATCTTTCATCTACCATCCATCCAACATTATGGATTTGGACCCTATCTTACTTGATAAATATCTTTTTGACAAAAAGGATACATACCTTTTTTGACTTCTTGAAATGGGTACCCATCTTTTTTATGACTTAAAATCCATACAAATCAGTTTATCTACACCACAAGAACCTCATGTCCTTCCTCATCAACCTTAATCTACATCTAACACTTATGTCAACCAATCCCAATCCACTCCCCCATACATTAGTCATGGAACTACTCTTGATCTTCCCTATCCTAATAGAAAAGGTAAACTGAGCTTGACAACTATGTCCCACACATGTTCATCTCCCCAATCACCAAAATCAAATGTCTCCACCCATTAGTCTAGCAACATTGAAAAAAAATATACCCGACTCCCAATATCTATTAGAGCCCTATTTTGGAAATTTTTTGATGCTAATATGATTGTCTACCCACAAATAGAACCACAAGATTAGACCAAACCCAAACCTTCATGGTATCTAATGGATCAATTTTTTCTATACCATAGAGTCTTTAGACACTCCATTTACTAATGTATCCCTTTTCAATATTATGTTCAAAAGCTAATCAACAATGGTGACCTTAAAATATAGGGATCAACTAATGATGCTACACCTAGAGATGAATAAAAGGAGGTATGGCAGAAGCATGATCTAGCTCTTTCCTACACTTATTCAACCCCCAAGTAATTACAATAAAATGCTTCCACATTTAAGTCTAATAACACTGATAAGAAATATACCCCACTCTAAATATCTATGGAAGCCTTATTTTTAAAACCAGATGCTACATGCATGATCAAATATCCACAAGCAAAACATCTAGACTCATCTGAACTTAAACCCTCATGGTATTAAGAAGACTAGTTCTATCTATATTATATAAATTTTGATCATTCAATTTATATATGTTGCCATTTTATAGATTATGTCCAAAACTTAATTGATAATGGTAACATTGAAATTTATAATGAATCCAATGCATCCACACCTAAGAGTGAAAAAGAGGGGGTATGCCAAGAGGCATTTATTAACCATGATCAAGCTTCTTCCCTCCTAAACTAAGGTCATGAACCCAATCCTTAGAATACCAAAACCATACCTCATAAAACTATCCCTATATCTTATTCACATCAAATCCCCCATTTTCACAAATCCATTCAACATAAGTCATCCATTCATAAACCCAAGGTGAAGAAGGTACTTGAAAATAATGATGATATCCAACATGCCCTCTCTATGGCTACAATTAAACACTCACCTATTAGTATCATTACCACATCATCATATAATTTATAAATGGATTCATAATCTTCATGGTCATCATACTCCATGACATGTGTACCTTAAATATCTAAATAAAAATGGAACTCCATGTCTAACAACCCAGAAGCAAATGATTCTAGTTAGCACAAAGATAGTGATCAAGATAATTCCTCTGTGGAAGAAGATGCATATATCTCATATTTTGATTTAAAGAGCCTAAATGACCCAATTTAGACACTTTAAGAGGTACTTTGTGACATTAAAACTAGGTCTCCTCATACATTTTATGAGGAACACATGTCCCATCATCCACTAAATCCACCTCACTTATTGAACATACCCAGTCATTTTCCTTCCACAAACAATTCATCCATCCCACTCCCTAAATGGGATGAATAAGAACACACATCATTAGATTCCCCTCAAGATACAATTTCATGTGTTTAATCTATATGGATCTAAGCTAATAATCAATTAATCAAACCAGTTGTGATCCAAAATTAATCAATCAAATTTAAGAAGAGTTTCATAATCAGCCAAGTTAAAAAGTGCCTTACCCTAGTGAAAATATACTTGAGGTGCCACAGTATCATCCAAGTCATCATAATCATCCTCTAAGTCTAAATTCAGATATTCTTGGTGAAGCCCAGTTATAGGCACCAAGGGGCAATATAAATCCAATCAAGTCAACAAACCAAGAAGTTATCAAGGAACCAATTATCACATAAATCAAGCAAGTCAAAAGTAATGTGGTTGATCATCCTTATAATATTTATATCAAAGAGAAAATAAGTTAGATAGTCTTGGATTCATTAACCTTGATTAACATATGGTACCATTCAAAACTTTCCCTTCCACCATATCTAATGGTGTGTGCAACTATTGAATGCATTTTTTCTCTCCTATCAGTCACATTTACCATATTACTAATATAATTCATTCACATCTTATACCCCACCATGAAAATCATGACATACTCATATCCATTCCATACCTCAAATCCCTAGGTAACATTGTATCTCATAGGGGTAAAAAATAAACCTTGTCTATATGTCTATATAAGTCTAAATCAAGATTCAACAAAGGTCACAATGACATCAATACATCTAATAGTGTAAATGACATGCTATTAACAATGTGATTCTCTAGGACAAGAGTTATATGATTATTAATAAAACATATTCATCTTGTATCTCTCCTATCTCCAATAAATTGATATGCCAATAAAAATTAAAAAAAGTCAAAAAAATCATTCTCCAATTGTGAAAACTAGTCTTCTGGCACCTTGGGTAAGTGCCATGGTGAAAACTAGTTTATGGCATCATGGTAAATAATAAATGTTATCCATAGGTACCTTGAAACTTGGGGGAAATCATCTTAATTCATATATTTAGTCACCCAATTCATCTTCTTCATTATTCCCACTCCATTTTAATCCACCATTTTGTCATATCTCAACCTTGGCCATATGAGTGGAAGGTGTCTTGATACATGCTATTATCATATTATTGGAATATCCTTATTAGCAAAATTTAAGGGACTATATAATTGGTTCCCTTTCACTATGGCCCTTAGAGATTCATAGTCCATCCCTTATCCTCCGTTGCACACCATCCAAGACATTTCATCCATTCATCATCATTCCTCAACTTGGTTTCTAAGCTTGGTGTTCCCTTTACTAGTAACGCCTATTTAATATAAAAAAATTACCCCTAAAACTTACAAATTATAAAACTTCTAAAAATACAAAAATATTCCATGTTTCCTTATCCCATGTATCATATTTATCCACTCCCATCTCATGTCTCTTTATTCAAACTTGGGTAAAATTTAGTCTAAATTGAGCTAGTTCTAACATAGTATTACACCTATCTACCTTCAATCAAAGGTCAATATGCGAGTCAATTAGCTCTTGTACTTACATCAATAACATTCTCAAGCACATCACATCCTATTCCATCCACTCATGATCCAAGGACTTCTATCTATCTCTTTCATTCCTCCCACACAACCTTCACTTAAATAATGGGAAAAACACTATTTATTCAATGTATATATATGGATCTATGTGTATGTGTTTTGTGTGAGGTGTTTGATATTATATATGTTGTTTCTTATTTATTTGTCTCCATGTGTTCTATTTTATCTTTAATGTTTGGATTCTTTTGATGTTAACTTTTATACTTTGTTTAGTATAATATCTTATTTAGGGGTGTAATGAACAAAGATGATATGATGACACCAAAAACTATAAATATGATTTTAGGTGTCCTTAATGATATAGAGTTTGCTATTTTCCCCTTTTTATAATTAAGCACTTTGGCACCAATTATATCTAATTATTGTATATCTATATTTGACACTACCTTGTGCTCTATTAACATAGATTGCATAGACTACATGGCTCAAGACATTCTCATTCCATTTTATTCACTCATTTTACTACCAATAACATATAAACTTAGTCTTATCTCCATACCCCCATCCCTCAGGTAGGAGGATCATGCCTAGCCATATAATGAAACTAAAAGCCTTTATCACATTATTCATGATTAAAAAAACCAAACACCATACCATTATCTAAACACATGAAAATACTATAATAATCATAACATAAATATCTAGTTTAAATATCAACAACTAATACATCATTCACTCAAGCCCTTATATACTTAGATCATGTTTTAGGAGGTACTTCAATCGATCTTGATGTAACCACTAACTGACCAACTTGCATATGTTCCCTCGAGACAACATCTGCTAGCTCCCTCTGGGGACAATACTAGCTCAAATATCCAACTTGCCCATAGAAATAACACATGCCATATGGATTTGATTCCCACATCACCTCCCTTATCCCACTATTTTCATCATCATGTTTCTCTCATGTGGGTTCCACTAGCTCTTGACACCCCTACATCTCTCCCCTATAAAATAGAGAAATGAATCTAGGTCTTATAGGGCCTTGGGTACATCTTCTCACTTGGTAGCTTGTGAAACAAAATAGTCACATCATACATTATGGTTAGGGCCTCAACTCCTATGATTGTTTTTATTGTAATATCACTTCAAAAATGTCCATCACTCAATGTAGAGTGTGTAAAACCTACATGTTCAATTCATATATCTTCTCTAGTGGTGGTACTGGCCTACCTTGTAACATTATTAGAGATTTCAACTACTTGAAATTACACAAATGATTGTATAATATTATGCTACATTAAAATCCTTGACTCCTTATGTGTCATATAACACCTATGTTGGGAAATAAACCGGAAGCACACAATTTGATTACCAAACCAAGCAACTTAATATGCGGAAATTAACCAGATTCACCAAGTAACTAGAATTCAGAATAACACATGATATGAGAGAAAATACACAAATTGTATTAACACTTTATACAGAAAAGAATACAATAAAGAAGATGCCACTTCTTCTCCACCACCTTACAGAGGTTTCCCACACCTCAAGTGAATAGTAATTCTTCTCCCCAAAGCTCTCCCTCTCAGGTCCCAACACCCAACTCAAATACAGAGTTGGTGTTCACCTCCCGTGCTCCACACACAACATAAGTGCTCCACACACTCCACAAGCACTCCACATGCTCCACAAGTACTCAAGGTTCTTCAAGTAGATCTCCCATGAACCTGAAATAACCTGCACTTCAACAGACCATACTTATGGAAGGAACTCCCTTGCCTTCCTCTTAGCTCTATCTGAGTACACACCTGTACTCCAAGTAGATCTTGCCTGATACTGCTCCCTGTTGTGTTGATGTCTATATGATCCTGCACACCTACAAATCAAACCCGATTCTGCTCACCTGTGAACCTTGACCTTGCACACACATACACCTGCAGATCAACAATCTTACTTACCATGTAGATCTCCTATATAGGCCATGCAACTGTGACCAAGATCCTACACACCTGAAGAATCCTGTTGACTCTCCAAAACCAACACCCACCTGGTACTGTGGAACTAGGAGGAACACCCTTGCTCACCTCACACACAGAAGGAACAAACTTTGCTCAACTCAAACTAGAACACTTTTCCAATACAACCATGAGTCTATTATATAGATCTCATCCAAACAATGATTAGACATCTAATTACAATAATTAGATCCGCAGCTCTCAGTCTAAAAATAGATCTAAACATGCAAACACTTGGTTCGTTAGCTAACTGCCCATAATAAGCTCGCAGTCAAACCACACAGGCGACTGACGTCGGTCCCTGTCCGCCTGGGGGTCACCGACGCCGGCCAATCCATGACTGACGTCGGTTGCTTCCTGTCACCTACCTGCCGACGTCGGTTGGCCAGACCAATGCCAAAGACTTCTGACACTCAGCAACTCATCCTACAACCTCCTCCATGTCTACATCAGTGAAGCTTTTAGCTCCACAACCTAACAATCTCCCACTTGGAGATAAACAACTGCACTGTACCTGTACCTGTACTCTGTCTAATCTGTTTCCTAGTTTGTATCCCTCTTCAAGATCAATCCTAAAGACAACCCACTACACAACCTGTGATGTACCACCTATCATTCGAGTACCCTGCCACATCCGAACCTACAAACACATGTAGTGAAGTCCTGACCTTGCATGTATACCTGCTGTTGGTCCCTCTTAAATACCTAAGAACCCACTTCCCCGAATTGGCTCCTAACTCTCTGACAGCTCCCACTGCATGGGAATACTCAGGTCTATACCAGACCTCATGTGATTTCGGACACTGTACCTGTCCATCCCTTAGTGTGCTCCAACTCTCCAGGCCAACACCTAATTCACATCAGCTCCCACTCGAGACAAAATCAACCGGTGATCTCCATGTCTCCCATGTCAAAGAATTTCACTGCTCCAAACTCCTCCTGACATGCCACTGAACTAATCTTACCCTTAGCTCAGCAAAACCCTATATGTACAATCCTGCTAGCAAAACATACCATCCACATACAGCAACAAAATGACGTCATGACTCATCATCCACCTGGTAAGACAAAACCACAGTAGTTACCCTGACATTGACTGAAGCCATGCTTCATCCTCCACCTGTCAAAACCTGTACCACTATCCTGCAGCTCCTCAAGACCATATCCCTGGTCTTCTGTCTCATGTATCCATTCTCTCTATTCTTCTACTAAGGAATCCATTCATCTCTGTGATTTCATACCTGCTGGCAACCCTACCCAAAACACCTATTTGGTTCTCCTCCAAGGAATCACATTCTCATCCATGCCAAGCTCACACCTGTTTCCTAGATCCTTCCTGCTCTACAATCAGCAACATGTATAAAGAAGAGGAACAATGAATTTGAGGGCCTACTTATGTCTTCAGTCCTCCATATGGGTGTTTGAGACTCCTTGACAGCTTTCTGTCCACCCACAATCCATTACAGTAACTGACCTCGGTCACCCCACAGTCTGCATCCGACCGACGTCGGTTCCATGCGTTTGTCCCTGACTACCATCCCTGCGGTGTCCCTTCTGCCAACGTCGGTCCTCTGACCGACATCGGTCTTACCTACTGCCGACATCGGTCCCCCTGACCGACGTCGGTCTTACCCTGCCCAACATCATCGGCTTCGGTCTGCACATGACCGACATCAGCACCTATCTGTTCGACACCGGTTCCTCCTGACCGACATCGATATCTATGTTCACCTGTGAGTGATGACTTTTTTACCTGCGAGCTCCTTTGAATCAATACCCATGTCCAAACTGCCCTGCTCAGAAGTATCCAGCCACATCCACTGGGTTCTGTCTGCCATCTCCTCCAAGAACACCAAGGCTTTCCAGTTCTTAAGCCTATCAAATATATATGTCTTCTGCTTAAGAACATGCATCTCCTTCCTGCTCATGTGACCAAGCCTATGAAGCCACGTCTCCACAATAGAAGAAGAATCAGTAATATAAACAAGTAGATAAAGGGTACCTGTTTTCTTACCACCAGCTAATTCAAGTGCATCCGCTGTGAGAGTTCTTGTGCATCTCTCATCACCCAATCTTTCTAAAGAAATTAGCCATATCTCCAAACCTGGGACCTGCATGACCTTCATCAACACCTGTGTGTTGGCCGCCTACAATTTTAGCTTCACTTCCCCTTTGCCAATTCTTTGGCAAGGCTTACCAGCTCCTCTCCCTGGGGCTACATGGAAAGAGGCAACCGAATCTTTTATCCAAGATTTAACTTTATCCAAGAAACCTCCAAAAGCATCCTGTGCAATAACACCTGCAACATCTGCATCTTCAATTTCTTCATGCTGATCTGCTGCCAACCAACTGTTGGGAGAATAACTGGAAGCACACAATTTGATTACCAAACCAAGCAACTTAATATGCAGAAATTAACCAGATTCACCAAGTAACTAGAATTCAGAATAACACAAGATATGAGAGACAATACACAAATTGTATTAACACTTTATATAGAAAAGAATACAATAAAGAAGATGCCACTTCTTCTCCACCACCTTACAGAGGTTTTCCACACCTCAAGTGAACAGTAATTCTTCTCCCCAAAGCTCTCCCTCTCACAGGTCTCAACACCCAACTCAAAATACAGAGTTAGTGTTCACCTCCCGTGCTCCACGCACAACACAAGTGCTCCACGCACTCCACAAGCACTCCACGTGCTCCACAAGTACTCAAGGTACTTCAAGTAGATCTCCCATGAATCTGCAACAACCTGCAATTCAACAGACCATACTTATGGAAGGAACTCCCTTGCCTTCCTCTTGCTCTATCCGAGTACACACCTGTACTCCAAGTAGATCCTGCCTGATACTACTCCCTGTTGTGTTGCTGTCTATATGACCTTGCACACCTGCAAATCAAACAACGGTTCTGCTCACCTGTGAACCTCGACCTTGCACACACATACACCTGCAGATCAACGATCTTACTTACCATGTAGATCTCCTATATAGGCCATGCAATTGTGACCAAGATCCTACACTCTTGAAGAACCCAGCTGGCTCTCCAATCCAGCACCAACACACCTGGTACTGAGGCACTAGGAGGAATGCACCATTGCTCTACCTCACACACAGAAGGAGCTTATAATTATGCTCTCTTACTCCCTAGCACACTTTTCCAATACAACCATGAGTCTATTATATAGATCTCATCCAAACAATGATTAGACATCTAATTACCATAATTAGATCCGCAGCTATGAGTCTAAAATTAGCGCTCATCATGCAAACACTTGGTTCATTAGCTAACTGCCCGTAATTAGCTCGCAGTCGAACCACATAGGCGACCGACATCAGTCCCTGTCTGCCTGGAGGTGACCGACGTCGGCCGATATATGACCGACGTTGGTTGCTTCTCTATGCTCTCCTGCCGATGTCGGCTGATCAGACCGACCCCAACTTCTTCTGCAACTCAGCAACCTTCAGCAACCTCCTCTCCTGTTTGCATCAGTGAAGCTTTTAGCTCCACAATCCTAACAATCTCCCACTTGGAGATAAACAGCTACACTGTACCTGTACCTGTACTCCATCTAATCTATTTCCTATTTTGTATCCCTCTTCAAGCTCCCACCTGAAGACAACCCACCACACATCCTGTGATGTACCTCCTGTCCTCCGAGTATCCTACCACATCCGAACCTACAACACCTGTAGTGAAGTCCTAACCCTGCATAGCAACACCTGCTACCGGTCCCTCTCAGAAAACCTGAGAACCCACTTCCCCGAATTGGCTCCTAACTCTGACAGCTCCCACTGCATGGGAATACTCAGGTCTATACCAGACCTCATGTGATTTCGGACACTGTACCTATCTAGCCCTTAGTGTGCTCTGGTTCTGCATCCTGAACCTCGCCAACACCTGATTCACATCAGCTCCCACTCGAGACAAAATCAACCTGTGATCTCCATGCCTCCCATGTCAAAGAATTCCGCTGCTCCAAACTCCTCCTGACATGCCACTGAACTAATCTTACCCTTAGCTCAGCAAAACCTTGTATGTACACCCCTGCTAGCTAGCATATTATCCACATACAGCAACAGAATGATGTTGCAATCACCATCCCCCTGGTAAGTCAAATCACAGTAGTTACCCTGACATTGACTGAAGCCATGCTCCATCCTCCACCTGTCAAAACCTATACCACTGTCCTGCAGCTCCACAAGACCATGTACCTGGTCTTCCGTCTCACGTATCCATTCTCTCTATTCTTCTACTAAGGTATCCATTCGTCTTTGTGCTTTCATACCTGCTGGCAACCCTACCAAAACGCACCTGTCTGGTTCTCCTCCAAGGAATCACATCCTCATCCATGCCAAGCTCACACCTGTTTCCTGGATCCTTCCTGCTCTACAATCAGCAACATGTATGAAGAAGAGGAACACGAATTTGAGGGCCTACTTACGCCTTCAGTCCTCCGTATGGGTGTTTGAGACTCCTTGACAGCATGCTGTCCACCCAAAATTCGTTACAGTGACCGACCTCGGTCACTCCACAGTCTGCATCCGACCGACGTCGGTTCCATGCGTCTGTACCTGACTACCAACCTGCCAGCGCTGGTGTCCCTGCTACCGACGTTGGTCTTCCTAACCGACATCGGTCTTACATACTGCCGACGTCGGTCCCATGACCGACATCGGTCTTACACTGCCCGACATCGCCGGCTTCGGTCTGCACATGACCGACATCGGCACCTGTCTGTTCGACGCCGGTTCCTCCTGACCGACATTGGTACCTATGTTCGCCTGTGAGTGATGACATTTTACCTGCGAGCTTCTTTGAATCAAAACCCATGTCCAAACTACCCTGCTTAGAAGTATCCAGCCACATCCACTGGGTTCTGTCCGCCATCTCCTCCATAAACACCAAGGCTTTCCAGTTCTTAAGCCTGTCAAATATATCTATTTTCCGCTTAAGAACATGCATCTCCTTCCTGCTCATGTGACCAAGCCTACGAAGCCACGTCTTCGCAACAAAAGAAGAATCAGTAATATAAACAAGTAGATAAAGGGTACCTATTTTCTTACCACCAGCTAATTCAAGTGCATCCGCTGTGAGAGTTCTTGTGCATCTCTCATCACCCAATCTTTCTGAAGAAATTAGCCATATCTCCAAACCTGGGACCTGCATGACCTTCATCAACACCCGTGTGTTGGCCGCCTGCAATTTCAGTTTCACTTCCCCTTTGCCAATTCTTTGGCAAGGCTCACCAGCTCCTCTACCTGGAACTGCATGGAAAGAGGCAACTGAATCTTTTATCCAAGATTCAACTTTATCCAAGAAACCTCCAAGAAAATCCTGTGCAATAACACCTGCAACATCTGCTTCTTCAGTTTCTTCATGCTGATCTGCTACCAACCAGCAATAATCTTTTACCTGCTCTTTCTTTCCATAGGACCGTGAGTGACCATATGTGCTTTTCAACTCCTCCATTCTTAGCTTACTTTGATTTGCTGTTGCTCTGCTCCCACTCGATCAAAAACCCCTGAGAGTGCCCTGTAACCAAACACAAAACCTGCTTCCTCCAACCTGGGTCTGATACCACTTGTTGGGAGAATAACCGGAAGCACACAATTTGATTACCAAACCAAGCAACTTAATATGCGGAAATTAACCAGATTCACCAAGTAACTAGAATTCAGAATAACACAAGATATGAGAGACAATACACAAATTGTATTAACACTTTATACAGAAAAGAATACAATAAAGAAGATGCCACTTCTTCTCCACCACCTTACAGAGGTTTTCCACACCTCAAGTGAACAGTAATTCTTCTCCCCAAAGCTCTCCCTCTCACAGGTCTCAACACCCAACTCAAAATACAGAGTTGGTGTTCACCTCCCGTGCTCCACGCACAACACAAGTGCTCCACGCACTCCACAAGCACTCCACGTGCTCCACAAGTACTCAAGGTACTTCAAGTAGATCTCCCATGAATCTGCAACAACCTGCAATTCAACAGACCATACTTATGGAAGGAACTCCCTTGCCTTCCTCTTGCTCTATCCGAGTACACACCTGTACTCCAAGTAGATCCTGCCTGATACTGCTCCCTATTGTGTTGTTGTCTATATGACCTTGCACACCTGCAAATCAAACAACGGTTCTGCTCACCTGTGAACCTCGACCTTGCACACACATACACCTACAGATCAAGGATCTTACTTACCATGTAGATCTCCTATATAGGCCATGCAACTGTGACCAAGATCCTACACTCTTGAAGAACCCAGCTGGCTCTCCAATCTAGCACCAACACACCTGGTACTGAGGCACTAGGAGGAACGCACCATTGCTCTACCTCACACACAGAAGGAGCTTATAATTATGCTCTCTTACTCCCTAGCACACTTTTCCAATACAACCATGAGTCTATTATATAGATCTCATCCAAACAATGATTAGACATCTAATTACCATAATTAGATCCGCAGCTATGAGTCTAAAATTAGCGCTCATCATGCAAACACTTGGTTAGTTAGCTAACTGCCCGTAATTAGCTCGCAGTCGAACCACACAGGCGACCGACGTCGGTCCCTGTCTGCCTGGAGGTGACCGACGTCAGCCGATATATGACCGATGTCGGTTGCTTCTCTATGCTCTCCTGCCGACGTCGGCTGATCAGACCGACCCCAACTTCTTCTACAACTCAGCAACCTTCAGCAACCTCCTCTCCTATTTGCATCAGTGAAGCTTTTAGCTCCACAATCCTAACACCAACAATAATCTTTTACCTGCTCTTTCTTTCCATAGGACCGTGAGTGACCATCTGTGCTTTTCAACTCCTCCATTCTTAGCTTACTTTGATCTGCTGTTGCTCTACTCCCACTCGATCAGAAACCCCTGAGAGTGCCCTGTAACCAAACACAAAACCTGCTTCTTGCAACCTTAGCTCTGATACCATGTGTTGGGAAATAAACTAGAAGCACACAATTTGATTACCAAACCAAGCAACTTAATATGCAGAAATTAACCAGATTCACCAAGTAACTAGAATTCAAAATAACACATGATATGAGAGACAATACACAAATTGTATTAACACTTTATACAGAAAAGAATACAATAAAGAAGATGCCACTTCTTCTCCACCACCTTACAGAGGTTTCCCACACCTCAAGTGAATAGTAATTCTTCTCCCCAAAGCTCTCCCTCTCAGGTCCCAACACCCAACTCAAATATAGAGTTGGTGTTCACCTCCCGTGCTCCACGCACAACACAAGTGCTCCACGCACTCCACAAGCACTCCACGTGCTCCACAAGTACTCAAGGTACTTCAAGTAGATCTCCCATGAACCTACAATAACCTGCACTTCAACAGACCATACTTATGGAAGGAACTCCCTTGCCTTCCTCTTAGCTCTATCCGAGTACACACCTGTACTCCAAGTAGATCCTGCCTGATACTGCTCCCTGTTGTGTTGCTGTCTATATGATCCTACACACCTGCAAATCAAACCCAGTTTTGCTCACCTGTGAACCTTGACCTTGCACACACATACACCTGCAGATCAATGATCTTACTTACCATGTAGATCTCCTATATAGGCCATGCAACTATGACCAAGATCCTACACACCTAAAGAATCCTGCTGACTCTCCAAAACCAACACCCACCTGGTACTGTGGAACTAAGAGGAACACCCTTGCTCACCTCACACACAGAAGGAACAAACTTTGCTCAACTCAAACTAGAACACTTTTCCAATACAACCATGAGTCTATTATATAGATCTCATCCAAACAATGATTAGACATCTAATTACAATAATTAAATCTGCAGCTCTCAGTCTAAAAATAGATCTAAACATGCAAACACTTGGTTCGTTAGCTAACTGCCCGTAATAAGCTCACAGTCGAACCACACAGGTGACCAACGTCAGTCCCTGTCCGCCTGGGGGTCGTCGATGCCGGCCGATCCATGACCGACGTCGGTTGCTTCCTGTCACCTACCTACCGACGTCGGTTGGCCAGACCAATGCCAAAGACTTCTGACACTCAGCAACTCATCCTGCAACCTCCTCCATGTCTGCATCAGTGAAGCTTTTAGCTCCACAACCTAACAACCTACACCCTCATAATAATTGGTAGTTTTTGCTTGCACTCATCGACTAAGATGGGTCCCAAAAATGATCATTGCTCCCACACCACAATGTCACCACTCATTGAGTGTCATCACATCATCTTTTAGATACTTTAACATAATTATTTTCCCATACACATGACCCCACATACACCCAATACTCATCGTAACCACATCACATCATCACATTTTGATCATTACATGACAAAAAAAAATCACATTTTTATCTATTATTATCAAAATAATATTGATTATTACATGATATTCATACTAGGAATCCATGTGTTTTTAAGCCATCACAAAATCACTATCATCTTTAACACATCTGTACTAACTTTTACCACCCACACACACACACACACACACACACACACACACACATACATACATACATACATATATACATACATACATATATATATATATATATATATATATATATATATATATATATATATATATATATATATATATATATATATATATATTCCTCATTTTGTAGATAACAACTACAATTCTCATTATAACATCATGTTTTCCATAGTTACATACATTTATTCATTATTATCCTCTTATTACATATGAACCCAACTCTACAACACTAATGTATCATAACCTACATCCCAACCTATGGTGGTGGCATCATTGGTGGATGAACTAAATGGATCAATGACCTAGAATCTAATGAACTCTTAGATTGACTAATCACCCTGTATGATGGATCCCTTTACTTTACTAACACCACCTACTCATACAAGGCTCTCCAATATTATGTCTTTCAAACCATCCTCACCACTTGGGCTATCATGTCTCCTAACTTGAGGGAATCTAATAGTATATAATCCATATTTATCCACATCTTGGTGACTTATGAATCTACCTCACTTTACTCTAATCATGCCTATAGTTTCATATGGTTAGCCTATATTTGCTCCATCTATTATTATATCACCCCAATCTATGCCTCTCATCAAGTCATCTGATCTAATAATGATGTTACCTAGGCCAATACATCTACCATATGTATATCTCTTTGAATAATTTGATCTTATAAGAGTGACACTTGGCATTGTAATGTTATTATCTCCCTTTAAGAAGCTGCTAATTGGATCAAACAATCACCAATGCCCCCTTTATTTCCATTTCTTCTCCCATGCCTCTATGACTAATATACATTCCTTAACCATTATCCATGCTACCATATTTATACACTTCCTACCATCATCATCCTCTCCAAATCTTGTTCCCCCTACAACACAAAAATAATTACTAGTAAAATAGTGTCATTACATGTCATGAATTAAACAATAATCCAATCCCTTCTCATAAATTGGTTATTCACCACCTACAACCTATCATCCCATGGCCCCTATTTCCATGATGTATTTTTCCTAACCCTTCCCAACTACTACCTACTATGACACTTCCCTCAACACACAAAACCTCTTCCTATGGCTTCCCACTCTTCATACTTGACTCCCCCTCACCTTGCCATATCTCAAAGCCTGCATCACTCTTATTCATCCTACCCTAACCCTACATATTCCCCCTACCCCATGATTTTATTTACTCCCCTATCCCTATGACATTATTGTGTAACCTCTACTCTCTTGGGTAACTACTTTTCCCCACCCCACCCCAAAATATTTCCTATCTCAACTACATGACCTCTACGCCATCCCCTCAACTTCTCCCCAGACTATGTCCTGTGATATCCCCCATTACAACACCCATTCCAAAAACCATAAATCACCACACACCTATCAATACCCATGTACATATATAGTAAAAACTCTCATTTAAGTTTTACCTAAATTATGTGCTCACCTCAGTGTTGATCCTTTTATTCATCCTCCTCACCATTCCATGCACCTAGACTTTTTAACATCGACTTAAACCACAACCTCCCTCTCACAACACACTACATGAATATGTATTTTATCTTTTATATCCATTCCCCACATCTATCTTCCACCTTTTTGACTATTTTCATCTTTTTCTTAACCATATTTGATGTTTCTTTAGTGGTGACTACACTTCCACTACCTTCTTCATGAGTAAACACATCTTACACCTTTGGGTCACTAAGATCAAAGCTAACGATGTTATCTTCATTACCCTAAAAAGATTCACAATAAAAATGTATGCATATAGATGATGTATAAACCTACCTCTAAATAGTATGAATAGGATCTTCAAACCCTACCATGCATATCAATCATCATCCTCAGCACATAGAAATGATGACCACTTGTACAACAAACCCTCATATGTCTCAAATTCACTACATCTAGTAAAACTTAGCTCATAACAATGATCACATTTTTCCCAAAAGTCTTCATATCTCCTAATAGAGTTTTCCCTCTTAAAACTTGGCTCATAGAAATAACTATTACCACTTCACTCCTACTACCCCATTCTACCACCTCAGATTGGTAGCCTGGCAACATTCTCACCTCTTTCATAGAAACCACCTCCTTTACATCCACTTCATTTTTAGTGCCTCCCTCTTATTTTTTATTCCTATTTATCCACCTTTCTCACTCCAAACCTATTCATCCCAATACATATGGTATAATTTCACTCATACCACTCCATTAGCCTTTGGTATTATTCACACTCTATCAACACCTTGGTCACTTGAGCTACTTAAGGTCTAATCGACCATCATGGCATCATCATGACCCCCATCCTTCATCAATCAACCTCATATCCCACTCAATACCATCCATCAATCACCTCTTTGAGCTATAATGACACTCATATATCCTCCATTCAAGACCCATATTTATCTCGAGCTTGTGTCCTTACTTGGGATATGTTACAATCTTACAACTCTCTTTATCACTCTTTAGTTAAGATTGATTCCCCCTTAGGATGTGTCAACATCTATGATACCATCATTTTTTATCCTTGTATATCTTTCCTTACTATGGGTATCATCAATACCATCATATTTTATCTCATCAATTGGCAACACTTCACCTCATCCATTCATCATCAAGTCTCATGTTCCTCACATCATTCTTACCCTTTTGGGAGAACTACATCTGCCTAAGGTCTCTTGAGACTATGTAGATAGTGTTTGGTCACCCATGGTGTCCAAGGATAGCTCAACTACATTAACCAATCCTTCCCTTTCATCCCTAGGTCACTAGATCACATTATTTTTCCTCTATCCACTACTTATGACTCTCTCTTGACACATGATATGATCTACACCCATCATTAAAATGATCAAATCATTGTCATTTTTGGCATGATGCTCTCCCAACATGAGTCCTTGCTTGGGATACATTAAAATTTTATGGCCTAATTCATCAATTTATTTAGTCTTTGGTTCTCACTTACATGCATCCTTTCTTGGGATACATCAAATAACTTGTGGCCCATTCATTGCATTCAGGATTTTAGTTTTCCCTTATATGCATCCTTGCTTGGGATACATTAAAATATTTTAACCTTATTTTATCACTCTTCTATTATTTTTTATTCCCCTATGGATGTGTCAATAATTGTAACATTGTTGTCTCCACTCTCTATGCATATGTCTTTTCTAGGGGCATTTTCAATGTGTAGCTCACTCCTCATGTTGATTCCATCTTCTTCCTCATTAATCTCACATCTAACATTCCCTTGTCTATTCTCACATCCCACCCATGTTTATTCTTTTTGAGAGGCCATCCATCTCATTCTTCTTTGAATTTCCCCTTGAGGGGGCACCCTATGTCAACTAATTTACTGACATTCATTCATAATTCTTATTTTAAAGACCATTACTCCTTTCAGTTGTAATTCCATTTCAAAGAAGGAAAAAATGTATGCATCTAATTTTTCTTACTAAATTAACTCATTTATCTGATATAATTAACACTTAGTCATGATATACTATATTAACATCACTTATTTTTACCCTTAATTCAATTAATTAATTAATCCTAACTACATGAAATACCCCACTTTCCACATATTCCTATTTTCTAGTGTTTTAATTCCTAATTTACCCCATTTTATACATAATTCTTAATATTCTAATTTTTGATTCACCACTTTATAATCACATGCCCCCTAAAATAAAGTCTAGAGATTTCCAATCTCTATAACTTTCTCCCTTCTCAAATTTGAACTTTGGGATGGAAAATCCCCCTCTATTTTCCTTCTAACACCTCCATAAATGCAAGGGGCATCCCAAGCATTTGGACAAGGAATGAATGCAATTATGTGTTACCTCCATCACTCTCTTCCATTAATATAGAGTTGGAATGATTCCATGTTGTCAAAATAATTTACAAACTAGCCATTAGCATCATAATCTTGAGCATACTTTGCAATCCCATATCCCATTTTAGGTTTTCAACTTGTTGAATTGGTTTATAGGTAACATTACAGAGTATTGGAAAGGAGATCAAAAGTGATCAAGATGATGGTAATTTTGTTATGATTGATTATTATTTAAAATTATTTCCATTTGATGATTATCTTGAGTTTGGATTGATTAAGAATTATTTTAATTCATTTTTCTCCAAATTATTGGTAATACATGATTGTTATGTTTGTGGCATTCTTGCTGAATTTTTGTGTAGTGAAAATGGTATAGCATCCCCATGAGTCTTTGTGCTCACTTTTCACCATTTTTAGTACACTTATTTAGATAATTTCATTTCAATACTATCCAAATTTAACATTGAGGAAGGGTATTCAAGCAATGCTTCCTTGGTTCTATCATTCTACCCAATATTTTAGAGTGCAATGTTTATGTTTAGTAATCCTCATATTTAGAACCATTCCTACTTAAACTTGGTAGTTAAAATGAATCAACATCCATGTATTTTTGAAAAATGGATTGGCATCCATAGGGAAACTTATATTCATATTACATAATTTTTTGTGTGCATGGGTACCTCACCAGGCCTTGATGTTGGGACCCATTTCCTCTCCTTTTTTTTTTTTTTTTGGGGGGGGGGGGAATGGAGGGCAGTTTTTTTATTATAGTTTTTCTCCCTTTATCCACTTTATGAGATATTGTTTCAAGGATATATTATACATGACTACCTGATCAAGCCTTTTGTCTAGATGATTTAATAGTTTTGAGAATATTGGATTTTTATTCCTAATTTAGTTAAGGGTCTAGAATAATAAATCATTAAATAATATTGAAATAATTATAATACTGACTTGTATAATTTAATTTAATTTCATAGATTTCTAAAAATAGTAATGAAAGAGGATAAATGTAACTTAGCTTAAAACTAGACTGTGATGATTGAGATAGAAGCTAAAACTGACTATGTAGGACTAAGATAATGTCATAAACCTAGATTTAGTTTTTGTTTGGTATAGGAATAAGAGTGTTAAAAACAAGACACTTTAGGGTCTAGTGATATAATCGAGGTCCTATTGCTATTATCTAAATTAGTCATAGAGATCTATTTTTTTTGGGTTTTATCCACTATCCTTGTATTATCTTGCCTATGAAATTTTAGATCTTGATTATTGATAGAGCTCCTTGTAGGGATGATTTAATCTCAAACTCTATACTTTCATTATGCTTGAATAAAACTTTGATAAATAATGGGAGTTAGTGTGTGTAATATGCACTAAACATGTATCCACACCCCTTATGTGGGCATGGTACCTAAATACCAATACTTTAAAGGAAGGATCAAGCCATATATAGTTATTCCACTTGATGTGTTTTATGCAATACTATTATGTAAATGCAAAATGCCAAACTAAGAGTGATTGAGGTGGCTAGGGACTGGTGTGAGGGTTTGAGTATGATTGTATTTGTATAGGATGGTTATATGTAGAGAATAGGGAAATTTTCCTCAATGGTTTTTCTTGTATTCTTTCCTGATTTTTAATATTTTCCAACCCCCTTCTAAATGACCTTTGAATGGGATTTTATAGAGATCAAATGGTCATGGGTTAAATGTATTTGCATTAGGCTAACATAATGAAGAATAGGAATTAGAAGGAGATGGTCATTTAAGATCAAAATGTGATTTGACAAGAGCACCAAACATGAGAAACCCTAAGGTTTGATGTTATAGTTCAACCCTAGTTCTCTTATCCTACAAGCTTGAGATCTAGGTGGATCGAATTAGCATGGAAAATACAACTTGGCTGAGTTAGAGTCAAGTTTCAAAAGTCTACAGATGACCAGTTATAAGCAAAAAGGTGTTTATAAGGGTTATGAGAGCATACAAGAGGGTCTTATGGATTAGGTATCACAATCCACACTCAAGATACCAATTTGTACATTTTATATGACTACATTTTGCCCCTCTTTATTATAGTGATGTAGTAAAGCAAAATACTAGGATAAAGGAAAGTAGAAAGCGTACCTAAACTTAATTTCAAGGGTGAATACAATGAATTTATGTGATGTTGAGTGTGCATAGAGAGAGAAAATTATTAAATGTAAATCTACAAGAGAAAATAAAAAGTAGATCAATTCTTACTAGATATGCTATATCTAAAATAAGAATGTATAAAAGCTAGGTAAGAGATAGAGGAAGAGAAAGGAATGAATACACCTACTAGGTACATGAATAAATACAAAACTTATTATGTTATTTAATGATTTTGAATGATGTTGAGTATGTGTTATATCAAGATTAATATCATGAATGGAGCTGAGTGCTCAATTCCTTGAGTGTGGCTCAAAAATGCAAAGGATGGCCTTTTGGATCCATCATCACTTACTAAGTGAAGTTATGTAATCATGCATGTGTTAATAAATTTTTATACTATGTGTATAATCCATCTAAGTAGGTGGCTCAAGAATACAAAGACGAGCTAGACCTTTGGCTCCATCATTTCCCACTAAGTGAAGCAATGAATTGATACTAGTATGAATGTGTGTCATACAAAATGGATCCTGAAGCCCATGAATTCTTTTCAATCTGAAAATATAACATGGATCACTAAATGTGTACTAGAAACTAGGCCAATATTGGCCACTCTTTAAGGAGGAGATTAAGCTTGTATGAAAGCTACTCTAAAATTGGAAACTAGGATTATGTGGAAGCCACTCAAGAATGTGGAGGTTAGGCCTATATGAAATCCAATATAAAATGATGCCAACCACCTATAGATGGAATAAAGCATGTAAATACTAAGAATTCCTATGTAATATATTGAATTTGGAAAGAAAATAAGTCAAATGTGTTGCACACATTTCCCCCAATCACTGGTGTCTATAACATGGATTTTGATCTGGAAGTTATACCAACTACCCAATCTAAAACTAGAAGTGAGAGCCATCATGCTATGAATGATGCCCCCTATATCTATATTCTCTAAGAAAAACTATACTAAAACTATTGAATCTAAACCAATTTATATCTGATAAAACTATCGTCGAGCTTACATTTCTACCTATTTCTAAAAAAATGAGATTTTTTTCTATTTAGACAAGAGTGTAGAAAATAAGACACCTTGTTATGTAGTGTTTTTGTCTATGTTTGATGATGTTTTCCTTTATTAAATATGATTACTGCTCTATTATCATCACTAATTTTTTGGTCTATTCTACCTAGTTTGAACTTTGATTACTATTCTAAGTGTTCTAACAATTGATTTTTGACTGGTAGGAGCTTTGATATCTATGACAAAACCCCTATTTATTTACCCCTCTTCTAAGGGTAGGAATAAACACTCTATAATTATTACCCTAAAAAAATATCCCTATAAGTGTGTTATGCTACAAAATACATGATATAGCAATGATAATCAAAATGATGTCTCAAGATATAACATAGTTTATATTAGAGATTGTTAGATCAACAATGGTATATCTAGATAGATATAACAAAGTAATAGCATGTGGAATATAGTAAACTAGAACTGGAAGTCTAGTTAGTTGTTAGTTGTCAAAGAGGTATGAAGTATGATGTCCATCATGGCATCCAAGAAAGTAAGATAATGCATGATGTGGATCATGGCATTGAAAACATTTGAGAAGCAAAAAAGCATGCAA
This sequence comes from Torreya grandis, assembly GCA_037957365.1. Taxonomy (NCBI): domain Eukaryota; kingdom Viridiplantae; phylum Streptophyta; class Pinopsida; order Cupressales; family Taxaceae; genus Torreya; species Torreya grandis. The sequence continues at coordinate 192,487 of JARHVA010009061.1, read as the reverse complement.
GACAAGAAGAAAGAATCAAACAAAAGTATCCAATGGGACATGCAAACAAGGGACATTAGCACATGTCACTCAAACTAAAAAACAAGAGTACAAGGCATGTTCAAATACCATATACACATACAATTAAAAATAAGTAAGGTTGGCATGAGGGTCATAATCACATAGAAGAGTACAAGCAAAGGACATTGGTAGATGTCCTAAGGCACACACAAGAGGAGAAGCAAAGGATATTGGAAAATATCCTAACACACATATAAGAGACAAAATAGGAATTGATAAATGCAATCATATCTAGCTATGCAAAGCAAGAAAGGAATGCATGTATTATGCTATAAATACAATCACATCTAACTAATTAAAGGAAGAAGTGAAAGTATGAAATACATGTAGTAAAAGACTAGGTAGATGCTAATAAATACACAAGTGTTATATATTAGTGAGTTTTGATATATTAATTTGTGTGAGCTTGTAACTAATGTACATCATCACAATATTAATTTGTAGGAATGACATAACCCAGATGGTGTGGTCATGTAGAAGATGCCCCTAATAGGTAGATATATCGATGTATGTCTTAAATGTAGAAGTAGGATGCCCCCTCAAATGAGTAGAGTGAAGCAATCAAGGATATATATGTCACTACACACACTCAAAAAAATCAAGTGAAGCATGGTAATGTAGATAAATTGACAAACAATGTCATAAAACAACAAATGTAAGTCTAACATGTTCGTATAAATGTAAAACATGGATAATGCATACAATTTAAATATTTTTGTGTTTTTGAATTATTTGAATGTTTTTAGATTTTAAAATTGTGTATGTTTGTGTATTTTTAAAAAGGATATGTACAAGAAAGCATTAGGATACTATGTACAAAAAATTGAGAAATTATGTACAAGAAAGACTAGGAAGAAATGATACTAAGAAATGAGTCTCATGAGAGATTCCCTATCATGGTGTCTTGTGTTAAGGAGTGGGATCATGCATGATCATAAATCACAATGAAATGGATGAGACTATGGAGCTAAAAGTTGTGTATATTGTAAATGGTTTTAAATCTCTATAGTGGAAACTAACTGTGGGATCCCCCTATAACTATGAGAAGTGGATGCAACTATAGGGATCTTAGGGACCCATCTGGTAGTAGGAGAAGTTCTCTAAACATGTGTTCTATGTGTAAAGGTATGAAACTTCAATGATACTACCCTAGGTGTTAAATCTATAGCTAAAAACTATCTAGAGTCTTTAAACTATGGTTGTTCTAAAAGACCCCTCCATGGAAGTGTATGAAATCTCTATTCTAGTGAAGAAGGCCTTGACTATGTCTAAATCTATACTGGAGGAATAACTATAACTTGTGGAGAAGTTAAAACTAGTGACTAAAAAGTAGAAGATGACTTTGAATTATGGAGTGGTAACACATATAGAACTCCACCAAATATAATAACTTGATTAGCATGAATGGATTTCATGCATCTATAAAATATAGAAGGTACTGCTTGATGTTATTGAATCCATGGTCAGCCCAACAACATATTAAAAACTCCTATACTGGGAAAAATAGAAATGGTATGGTCACATATGTTGGACCAACTAGTAGAGTAAGTACAATCTCACCTAATAAAATCTATATGTTCCCACTAAATCCATTGATAATTGTGTCTGTCAGGGTAATATCCTACTTTAAATATCCTAAATGCTACAGTAATGTCATAGTGCACATGTTCACACTAGATCCATTATTTATGAGAACACTATGAATGGGATGATGATTAATATAATCTCTAATAAAGAGTGTGTGGTAACCCAAATCATCCTCAACAATCTCTTACTCTAAGAAGGGGATGGAAGGTGTAGCTAGAACTCTAGAATTATACACACCAATCATGTTGCTCAAAGGATGTGACTCAACTGAAGGTGCTTGATTTGTAGTTAGTGGAGGATGTGAATGATATGTATGGTGAATACCTCATGTATCCACTGTCTCTTATTTAGAATGTTGTGGGAAAGGATATGAGAATATTTTTAAAGCTTTATCCTATGTTTGCTTTGCCTAAGGAGGCTCAATTAGAGTGCCAAGATCAATAACATTGCCATCAATCAATTCTAGTATCTTATGTTTAAAATTGATGTATCTATTTTTTTGTGTGGCCTGGTGCTTTGTGAAAATTATAAAATGTATTTTGATCATATCATTGAGGAAGAGGCTTTATTGGATCAGCTTCCTGAATAGAAGGGAGAGATATGATGTTACATTCCAATAGCTACTGTAAGACTCTGGTTGGATATACTTTTAGATTGGTAAAAGTTTGATAAGGTGTAGATAAAACTACTCACTAAGGGGGCTCTATCTGCATTAACTATAGGTTGATTTTGAATCTTTCTATCATTGACCTTTACTTTGTATTGGACTTTGTTGTTACTCTTGTTTTTTATTTCTAATATGCCTGTGTACTTGAATTTCCCCATTAAAATTAATTTGAAGTCCCTTTCCTTTAGTGTATGACATAAATCAATGAATGAAGAGAATATTTTGAACATTATTGACTCATACAAAGCTGGTAGAAGACTTTATTTGAAGAGATCCTATAATTTTTAATTAGCCATGGGGATAGTCATTTTAGCCAAGATAATTTTATATCAAATAACATAATCTATGAGATGTGCATTTGACCTTTGTTTTTATTATGAAATTTGGGCATAAGAAACTTTATCACCAATGTTGATGTTGAAATGAACTAGGAACATGTCAGTTAACGGATTGAATACATTGATCGACTGATTCGGTAGACTATAGAACTATTGCAAATCATAATCCTTTAGACTCCATGTAAATATCTTGGTTATTAGACAATCATTTGGCACATAATCCAAGCACGTTGCATGAAAATCTCTCAAGTGTGTCTCTAGATCACCCTTTCCATCATATAAGGTGAGCTTGAGTTGAACAAAACCTAGTGGCAAGGGTGTAGAAGCAATATCATGTGCCAATGGTGTATAAAGTAGATAAAAATAATCCAAGGCCTATGTAGGTTTAGAGGCACCTTGCTCAAGATGTAGCACTTATATTGAAGAAATTTTATCTCTTACATAAGGGAAGCTGCATCAGGAGATAAAGATGTACTATCCATAACTGGTGGTACCTCATAGGAAGGTTGGGATGCTATAGAGGGTTGTTGAAATATGATTACCCCCTTAGTGTCATTTCAAAATGGTTTTTCTATAGGAATATAAGACTCAACTTTCTTATCCTTTTTAATTTCCATGATAGATTGTAAGATAAGAGTATGATCTTAGGGTTGTTCCCTGAGTCTTTATCTAAAAATTGTAGAATCAAATCTTTATCGAGGATAACTTCATTATCAATAATAGGTGGAAGTGGATCAAGAGTCTAATGTGGTGGGTCATGAACATCAGTGTTTGTATCATCATTATTATTCTCATACTGATTATTTTAAAAATTATCATCATGGAAATTGATGTAATCTAGATGTGTAGGATCTATAGCAGGAAGCTAAATTGGTTATTTATCCATTATATATGGTCTATTTAAAGGAATTTGGGTGAATTCAGGAGGGTTGAAACTAAGTCTTACACTTCATCTCAAAGGAAGAGATGTAAGGAGTTTAGGTGGCATAAGGAATAAGGAAAACAAATTGAATAATGAAATAAAATATTAAACAAATATAATTTAAACAATGAACTAGAATATGCATAAAAAGGGTATGAAGCTCACAAACATGTAAGGTGATACCTCAAAAAATAAAGGGACTTAGTAAGTTCAACTAGGGTTTGAAATAAATAATTTTAAAAATTACTATGGTAAATTTTAAAAATTAAATGTGAATTTATGATTTAAATATGCAAGAAAAATCAAAAAAATATTTCTAAAATTAGCAAGAAATTTTCCCTAGGGTGTCTAGGGTTTTTGTGCACAAAAGGACCTAGTAAATTTAACTAGGGTTTTGAATAAATGGTTTTTAAATTTACTATGGTAAATTTAAAAATTTAAATGTATAATTTTGATTTAAATATTTAAGAAAAATCAAAAAAATGTTGGAAAAATTAGAAATAAATTAACCCTACGATTTCTAGGGTTTTTGTACACAAATGAAGTAAGTCAGGTTCACCAAATGATTTAATAGTTTTGGGAATAATGAAACTTTATTCCTAATTTAGTTAATATTATGGAACAATAAATTAGTAAATAATATTTCAATAATTATAATACTAATTTATATAATTTATTTGACTTTTGTAGCTTTTTAAAAATAGTAATGAAAGAGAAAAAATATAACTTAGCATAAAACTAGATTGAGACGGTTGAGATAGAGCCTGAAACTGATTGTACAAGACTGGGACAATATCATGAACCTAGATCTAGATTTCATTTGATGAAAGGATAGAAGTTCCAAAAATATGATACTTTGAGGTTTAATGTTATAGTCTAGGTCCTACCACTATTGTTCAAACTAGTCATAGAGATCTGAGTTTTTTGGGTTTTGTCCACTGTCCCTGTGTGAGCCTACTTATGATATTTTAGATCCTAAATGTCGATAGATATCCTTGTAGATCTGATTAAATCTCAAATTCTAGACCTTTATTATGCTTTAATAAAACTTTGAGAAAGATGGGTTCTTAGTGTGTGTGGATGCACTGAACGTGCATCCACAACCCTTGTATGGGAACACTATCTACATATCAATACTCCAAAGAGGAATCAAGCCATATATAGTTCTCCCACTTGATGTGCTTTGTGAAATAATGATATGTAGATGTGAAAATTCCAAACTAAGAGTTATTGAAGTGGTTAGGGATTGGTGTGAGGGTTTGAGTATGCTTGTATCTATATTAGATGGTTGTATGCAAAGAATAGGGAAATTTGCTTTGGTGGTTTTTATTGTATTCTTACTTGCTTTGTAATATTTTCCAACCCCTTTATAAATGAACTTTTAATGAGATTTTATAGATATCTATTAGTCATGGGCTAAATGTATTCATGTTAGGTTGACATAATAAAGAATAGGAATCAGAAGGAAATAATTGTTTGGGCTCAAAATGTGATTGGATAAGAGTGCCAAAAATGGGACACCCTAGGGTCTGATGCTATAGTCTAACCCAAATGCTCCTATCTTATAGGTTTGAGACCTATGGGATGGATTTAGCATGGGAAATATAGTGTGGTTCAACTAGAATTAGGTTTTAAAAGTCTGTGGATTATAGGTTATAAGTAAAAATGTGTCTAAAAGGGTTATGAGAGCATGCAAGAGGGTCTTATGGATTAGGTTTCATAATCCACACTTAATATATCAATTTGTAAATTTTATATGATTACATAAGACTCATACTATGGATATGCCAATATATTTTTGTCCCCTTGATTCACTTAAGGGTGGGTGTTTGAATAGGTTATTTACCTTAGCTCATGTTTAGCTAGATGATTTATTATTCCCACCCACTTATGTGTAGATATTTCATTTGTCTTATTTTTTAGATATTATGAGATATTACATATTTATCTCTTATATGTTATGGGGATGGTTTCTAGTTATTTTTATCCTTTAAGGATAAGTATCTCTTAGTCCCAGGTTTGATCTCTCAGCTTTATCTCTTATTTATGATTGATCACTTAATGTTATCTTTTAGTTAGGATTGATCTTCCTTACTTATATATGTAAGGCTTATTCATTTTATTTTATGTAGCTTTGGAGATATAGAGGATTTATCATTGTATGATATATTTATGTATAATATATTGAGATATTATTTGAGCAATGCATCAATGTATTTTACTATGGTAATGGTTTATAGATTTGACCATGAGTTAGATTTTTCTAAACTTTTTCAAGATGAATAAGGATTATTCAATTTGTTATAATTTTTCCCACTGAGGGTAATACTTTTCATTATGATCTCCTCCATAAGTGAAACACCCCCAAGTGTTCCTTTCTTTTCAAATGGGTTGCCTCCTTTATTTCCATCCTTGAATCCATTCCTTGGATTGCTTACCCTAGAAGCATTTTTGTAACTAGAATTATTTTTATGGAATCTATTTATAAAGTATCTGATTCACTTCTAATTCTTATTTTTAAAATAAGGTTTTGGATCTCTTAACTTTTTCTAATACTCATCTCTCACTTTAGTAAGAGATTTGAGTTTTTGCTCCTATTTGAAAGTTTTTTTAAAGCCTTGGTCCATGAAAATAGATCAATGTACATATAATTCATAGCTAATTTGAGGTTTTAAACCTAGGATGAAATTTACAATTTGAAAATTCTCATCTTTCTGATATTTGGGAATATTTTGAGAAGTTTTGTGAATTGCTCATAATAATCAGTCACTGATAACTTTCTCTGGTTCAAATTTTGGAAATATGTCAAATTATAGTCAAAATAAAGATTTGAAAACCACCTTTCCCTAAACATAGGAAAAAATTAATCCCATGTGGTGATAGTTGAGTTAATACCCATATCCATTTCTTGTTGGCCCACCAAGTTTTCACCTCGCCATCCAATTGGCATGTTCCCTATACCACTTTCATCACCTCAGAGTAATTTAAAATTTCAAAATATTTATCCTTTTATATGAGCCACCATTTATATTCATCCCATAACACCATACCATCAAATTTTTTTGGGTTCATCTTATTTATGCTATGTGCAAGTTACACCACATTTTCAGCTCTTATTGCTTGATTCTCTTTAATATGATCTTGCTCATAACCTTATTTTTGATCATCCTAGTTCCTTTTTATCTTATTACTCATTGTGTCCATGTAATTATTAATTAGATACAACTATTATATCTCATGTCTCATTCAAGGCTATGAATATTTGATCTAGCTTAGCAACTTTTTCTATTGCTCACTGATTCAGATCAAGTTGTTGATCCTAAGTGGGTGGGTTTCTAACAGCGTTAAATCTCACATGAACTATATTTTATTAATGATATAAAGTAAAAAATAAATATGAATTTTTTGAATATATATAGGGAGTTTTAATTATCTGTTAATTAATCTAAAATTTAAGCTATGTATTGAATAATCTATCCCAAAAGTACTAGTTATTAATCTAGCAATGTTGTGAGTGATATTGTCGATCATATATTGTAAAAAATAATATTTAAATAAGAAAAACATGCTTAATTGTATTAATTACTATATACCAAAAATAAATTTAAATATTAAACATTAAAATAATGTTTCCCAATAGGAACAATGAGCCACATTCCCTTGTGGACAATTCTTATTAATAAAAAAATTGTTCAAACAAGCATAATACAATATAACTTGCATAACAAGTTATTTCCAAAAAAAAACTAAAAAAGAAATTATTTGAAAAATAATTAATATATAATTATACTTCTAAAATTATACTCTAATACAAATTAAATTATACTAAAACAAACAATGTTGACCTATGTTTAAGACAAGGTCAACATGCAAGAAGCCTTGCTCTACAATTAGTCAAACCATGTAACCAACTCAACTATGGTACCCTCAATCCACTATAAAATAGTAATTTAATTAAATAAACTTTAATTTTATATAAATAATACTAAAACTGAAACTAAATCTTTTGGGAACTCATTTGAGAACTTAGACAGTGAACTGGACTTAACTGACAGTTCCAACTATTTTTAAGAAATTTCTAAAAAAATGTCCAAAATTGACAAAAAAACTAATTTAGAACATAAATTAAATAAATATTTTTTTTTAAAATATAAAACACAATAAAATAAATTTAACACTAATAATCAAGTTCTCATATCAGGATCATACTCAACATTCCTCCTTTTGATGCAAAGATGAGAGATGCATATCATCTCCTTGAGCCTTCCATGAATCTAATTGTACAATCCCTTGGTGATAATATTAAAAAAATGATCTTCACTTCTCACATACTCAATGATTTTTTTTTCATTGACAAAGTATCTAAAAAAATAATGTTTGAGTTCAATGTGCTTGGTTATAGCATGGAAAGCTAGATTCTTGGATAATTGTATTGCCCCATTATTATCACAAAAAAGATGCATTGGATCAAGGTGAGCCTCTCTAAAATAAGCCAAGAGTATTATTATCCATAATTATTATGTGAAATTTTATGTAAGGAATGTATATTCAACTTTATTATAGGAAAATGAAATTTTAGATTATTTCTTTGATGACCACAAAACCAACCCACTTTCCAATGTGAAGCAATAACCTAAAGTTAAATTCTTGTCATCAAGATATCCTTCATAAAATAAATATATGTATCCAATGAGACATAAATACCTTACTTTTATGAAATGAATACCATGATTATAATTACTTCTTACATATCTAAAAATTCTCTTCACTACTTGCAAAGGCTTGAGTGATGATTTGAACATAAATATAGAAACTAGTGAGACCCCATAATTTATATTAGGTCTTATCATAGTGAGATACATCAAATCTCCCATCATATTTATAAAATTCTTTTCATAATTTGAATGACTTTCATTCCCTCTTATAATATTTTCTCCACTTTTAATTAAAGTGTCATTAGGATTCTAATCTTGAAGATTATATTTTTTTTAACATATATTGGGCACATTTATCTTGAAAAATGAATTATTTCTCTTTCCTTTGATGGAATTATATTCCAATAAATTACTCCATAATTACAGTACAAATCATCTCAAATTATGATTTCACAACTTCCTTGAGGTTATTTAACATATTTTTAAAGCTACCTATGAATAACAAGTCATATTAATAGAGACATACATACAAAACATTAGAACTAGATGTTTGTGGGTATGTGCATGGAGTTGGGGGATAATTTTCTGGACATTTTACCTAATGCATATGTATTATATACATTACACATATGTGTAATGTCCAAATTATATACACATTATACTAGTTTAGGATTAGAAACATTGAGCCATAACATGTACACATTATAATATGTATGCATTATGTAAAATGTACATAACACCTATGTGGTATAATGCATACACATTATGTATGATTTACATAAGGTGTACACATTATTATCATTTCAAATAAAAAAATAAAAACCCAAAACATCTATTCCATCCTCATTATCACCCTTTTTTCAAATTTTTATGCCTTCATTATGCCAAACCATGATCACATTGTGCTTGGAAGAGAAGAAAAGAGATCTCAATCACCAGTTACCTCAATGAATTGAAAATGTCATAATGAAGGTGATGTAAGTAATAAAAAACCAAACCTATTAACACAAGATTTTAATAATGTTTTTATTTGTATTATTTTATTTTTAAAACTTATTTTTTAACATCTCATTAAAATATAAGATAATGGCCTTCTAACTCTCTTAAACCTCTACCTAACCCTCTTAATTCTCTACTTAACCCACCTAGCCCTCCTAGCCATCCTATAGTTCTACATGACCCCTCAGGTAGTCAAGAATATTTGGCTACACACATAGTGGAAAACAAAATATATATTAAGCAAGAAATTAGGAGAATAAAGGACCCCACTTCAACCAATACCCACCACACCTATTTGGCTAATACCCTAGAGTCAATATTAGGTCAAGTTGACTTGATAATGAGTCAAATTGATAGATGAGCATCATATCGGGAAAGATGTAGGGATTATTATGCTGATAAATTGTTATCACATGAGGTGAAAGATTAAAAAAATAAAAAAATACCAAATATTTTCATTTTTCATCGACCTAAAAAGAAATGCACCCTTTTCTCTATCTATAAGACCCCTCCCTAATTAATCAATGCTAGCACAATTTGATTTGAAATAATTTTTGGGACCAATGGTGGATGATGTTTGATTACTCACCATGTAATAACTATGAGGTCCCACTATATTTTTTATGAAAATCTACTGTAAGTTTTATCCTCAATGAGATTCCAAACTATTTTGACTATTTAAAATTTCCATGTTGAGGGAAAGGCTCTACATAGAATAGACTAGGTGCATGCCATACGCTTAATTTTCCTGCAAGGGTCCCTACCTAAAATCCACTTCAACTTGATATTCCCTCTATAATAAAGGAGGTTATAGAGATTGACACTTTTTATGCACTTAGTGTCCTTAATAACACACTTGTTCAAAATACGAGTAGTCTTTTTGCGATTGATGCTAGAGATACTCTACCCATTGTGCATACCTGACCTCACTATTATAGATGTTTTAGTGATATATGCACCGGACCTTCAAATGATGATGGTGGTGTTTTTAAGGGCTTATATGATAAATTTTTGAGCGATGAGTTTTGGTCACATTCATTTAGTGTACACACATTGGTCACTACATAAATGCAAGTATTTATTATATTTTACATGTTAAATTTTAGTTATATTTATATTTAAAAGCCAACAATTAATTTATATATAAATTGAATAATATATATGTAAACTTTTAAGTTACCAGAGGAGATGATGCCATCATCTTCATGGTCCACTACTGCATTTTTGGGCCATCTACTACTACATTTATTTGTGTTTATAAATGTTCACATATACATAGGTAATTTTGAGTTCATATTATACTATGTGTACATATATATATATATATATATATATATATATATATATATATATATATATATATATATATATATATATATATATATATATATATATATATATATATATACATGTATATATATATATATATACATGTATATATATATATATATATATATACATGTATATATATATATATATACATGTATATATATATATACATGTATATATATATACATGTAGATATATATATATATATATACATGTAGATATATATATATATATATATACATGTATATATATATATACATGTATATATATATATATATATACATGTATATATACATATATACATGTATATATATATATATACATGTATATATATATACATATATACATACATATATATACATATATACATAAATATATATATATATATATACATGTATATATATATATACATGTATATATATATATATATATATATATATATATATATATATATATATATAATGTTTTGAAAGATATATAGAGAAAATCCCTAACCTAAAAACCCCTAATTGAATATATACCTTATATGGTGAATAATATATTTTGAATGATTTTAATAATGATAAACCTTTTAGAGATTCTCCTTCAATGTCTAATGATGTCTTTCTTCCATTTTTTTTCAAAATATATTCTTCCTTATATTTAATCTAATTTTATATTATTGGTGTTCCTTGATCTTCTCAAACTTATTTGAATACTTCACAAGTTTCTTTATTATCATCTCTTCTTCACAATTTTTCTTAAGTACTTAATATTTTCATTTCTAACTATAATACCACTAATTATCTTCCAAATCTTTCCCTTTTGTGAATCATGCATGCTATGCAATATCTTAATTTAAATTTATCTATCAAGGATCTTAAAATTCAAGTACATGTTATTAAATAGTATTCTCTTGGTCTATTTTATTCCTAGGTCCCTTTGATCATTCCCCCTAATTTTTTGCCTCTTTTTCATATTTTTATTATCATTTTGTGGCTAATTCCATGCCTATAAGGTCCTAAATTGATATAGAGACGTTTAGAAGCATACAATTGTACAATGCATGTATAGAGAGGAAAAGGTTTTGAAATTTATTTTCATTGATTATATATTTAATAAAGGAGATAAATTTTCCATATATCTTAAATGTTTTATATATAATAAACAAGGTTGTTTTTTCATTTGATGACCATAGTGGAGACTCTTTCATCTCTACAAGCTGAGACAAACACAGGCATTGCTACTGCAATACCATTTGCATAAGCACTCACCAAAGTACATGTTAACTTGTAATTTTGAATTGTAAATATATATATTTTTAAATAATTTTAATATATAGTTGAGAAAATATAACTTATGTGAATATATTATGTGTAGGGTTACTTGATGGCATCTAATAGTCCAAATCATATGATTAGTAGGGAACCTTCTCATGTTTTATCTCCATTTCACATGCATGTTCATGCACCTTGACCTATCTAAAAATTTATTTAGATACCAATATAAATTTTAATTATGAATTTTTTATTTTATACCTCCTCCTTTGGTATGTTCGCTCTTTGAAGATGATTTGCATTTTTGTTTGGATACTCTTATTTTGCCCTTTGAAGTAAGGTAAGATTATAATTCTCATGTCTCTTGAGGCATTGGAGTATATTGTTGGATATATATTTTGTTTCACTTCATAAATTATGTTTTATCCCTCTCCATTTGAATTATCTTGGCCATTTATTCTCTTCAAACCATAGATTAGATCCAATGTTTAGGAGCAAAGAAATACTGACAACAAAAGTTGTCAAAGTTAAATTTGTAGTTGGATAATGCTAAATTATATGTTTTATAGATCAAAAATAGAATTAAGAACAAATATGAGGTCATGTCTAATGTATATGAATAGGTTATTATCCTCTTACCATGCTTGATCGAGAGTCCACCACCCATTCTAGCCTTAAGAATGCCCTTCTATTATACATATTTTTAGTCTAAATTTAGACAAGCGTAAAATGGAAATTGTAATTCATTTGGATGAACTCCAATAAACCTAAAATTTATGTTTAATACCTATAATTTCACCTCAAATAATGTTTATTTAACCTTGGATATTGATATATGGCATAATTTATAGTGACGGGTCCAAAAATGCAATATTTTTAGAGTGAAGAGACACATTCTTATCCTCTAACTAGAATTTCTATCTCTAAAACCTCCAAGTGAAAATAAATCACTTTAAACATGTATGTATATGTAAATTACATGTTATTTCATGAAATTGATGTATAAATACACCCAAAATCATGTTTTTATTATTGTTTAAGAGAACAAAAACACTAATAATAAATGTTGTCAAAATTAAATTTACAATTGGATAAATCCACCTCTACTGCTTTATGGCTCAAAAATGGAATCTATAAAACATACATGGTGGTGTATAACATCAAAAAATAGGTTATTGGTCTTTGATCACACCCAGTTGAGAGACCCACCACCAATTTTAGCCTCAAGAATATCCTTCCCAATATAAGAAAAATGTACTTTCTAATCCTAACTTCAAGTGTGCATAAAATGGAAATCCTAAGTAATTTATATGAACCAAAAGAACCATAAAATTTGTGTCAAATACCTATTGTTATAACCCATATCACGTTGATTTAAACTTGGAGATGAATCTATGGCACAAGTTATAGTGATAGGTCTATAAATGCAACATTTTACAGTGAAGAGATACGTTCCTATCCTCCAAATGGCATTTCTATCTCTGAGACCTACAAGTGAAAGTAAATAAATTTGAACATGTCTATATATTAAAATTACATGTTATCCCATTAACATGACATCCAAATCTTAGAAGTGTGTTTTCACTAGTGTTTAGGAGTGTGGAAACACTAATAATAAATATTATCAAACTTGAAGTTGTAGTTGGAGAACTCTACCTTCGGTGCTTCATGGATCAAATATGGCATTGAAAACACATAAATGATGGAATATAACATCTATTACTAGGTTATTATCTTTTTATCATGTCTGTTAGAGAGACCCACCACCCATTCTGACCTCAATAACACCCTTCTCAATACAAGAAAAACATAGTTTTTAGCCTAACATTAGGCATGTATAAAATTGAAATTATAAGTCATTTGGACGAACCATAAGAACCTTAATGTGTGTGTTTAATACCCATAATTTCACCTTAGATCATTTTTATGTAACCTTGGAGATGAATTCATGGCACAAGTTGTAGTGATGGGTCCTAAAATGTAACTTTTTTGTAGTGAAGAGACAAGTTCTTGTCCTTCAACTAGCATTTTTGCCTCCAATACCTAAAAGTACAATTCCATCAATTTAAAAATGTTTGTAAAATAAAATTACATGTGATCCCATGCAAAAAACTTCTAAATTTGTGTGCATTCATCTTTTCACTAATGTTTAAGAGTGTGTAAACACTAACAACAAATATTGTCAAAGTTGAAGTTGCAGTTATAGAACTCTAATTTTGGTGCTTCATGTCTCAAAACTGGGATGGCCAAAATGTCCAAGGTGGTGGATAATCTATATAACTAGGTTCATTTACTCCCATAATTTTTGATTGAGAGACCCACTACCCATTTTAGCCTCAATAATACCCTTTCTATAATAACTGAGTACAAGAATATTAAGCTTCTCTTAACTTCATGACTATGGATTTCCTTACTAACAGTGACAACCACATGAAGTTGGAAGATTATCTGGCACCACTAACCTATAAAAAATTATTAATAAGTAATTAAAAATGAAATTTAAATGTACTACCTATAAAAATAATAAAATTTGTTAAAATTAAATACATCTAAATTTGACAGTTCAACATACCTTGGATTTTCAATCCAACAAAACACTAGGATTTGCTCTAATATAAATAGTAGAAAGAATAGATTCATGGTCTAAATTATGAAATTTCCATACATTCCTATTTAATATCCTCACATGATATTTGAGCAATTGAATATTTATTGCAAGAACCAGATTTTAATAGTGCAATATCTTCCTATGTGTTTCAAAGTCTTCAAACAACCATACATCTAAATTTTTTATAGAATATCATCGAATCCAAGTTCTAATGACTACCATATACCCAGTGGTATAGTCAATATTTTCTCCATCTATGAATGGGGAAGTCAATTTTTATTTTCCTCTGCATATAGATATAAGTATTAATATGTTTCCTCTTCATTGTATTTGTCATCAATAACTACAAAAATATGCCCTATATCACACAAAAAAATTAATGAAATTTTCAAGATAGATAATGAAAATAAATAGTACATAATGATTAATATTCTATGTAGCTTCACTAGATCATATACATGGTCAAAGTCATGTGATGATGCTATATCTATAGTTTTTAATGTTGGTGGAACCTAATATGTGTCGATTGGAATTGGAAGTTTATAATTCCATTCATCCACCAACTATTATGACTCACATTAATTCTAAATAGAGTTCATGCATAAAGAATGAAAACATGCCACATGTCTCATACGAATAGTCTATGAACTTGCATTTGAGCTATGAAATGAGTGGAGCTCACTTGATCCTATTATAGTCATACAAAACTCATACTTTTCCAAGTGTTATTCCTTAATCAACTAGAAATATATATGAACAATAGAATTTTCTTAAGTACATTGCCCATTTTATCATTACACCCTTCAAAAATGGTTATTGCATTAGTTAAAACAACACCATCTTCAAAATTCAACTCCTCTCTTGCAATGGCTATTTTTACACATGTTATAGCACCATCATGATCCCATTTTCCATAGATATCCTCAGTGAAAATCCAAATATATTATACAATAGTGGTAACATGCATCATCTTAACCAGTAAAACATATGTGTATTCTTAAATTATGATGTGTAATTGTCTAACCAAATGTAATGTTGATTGAAAGTAATGTTCCTCTTAGTCAATTTTCCATATAACATCTCAAAAAAACCTTGCACATACTTTGTACTATGTGATAAATCATCTCTGACATAGAAATTATACTCAATATTTTTTAAATATTTCTTTGTACTATCAAATTCATGCATTAATGCTATATGCATGAATATGGAAACCTATATTAAGTTGTAATACTATGACTAAACTTTCATTTTTTGTTTGAATGTGTAATTATCAACAAAGTCAACTATTAAAACAATAAAACCAAGTGGGAATGTGTCATTACTTAGATTTAAATGTTTATCCAATCATCCAGCCCTATGTGTTCCTTTCACACATAAATAATCTCCTCTTTGAATTTGATCATAAATTTTGAAATAGGTATTTATTTTGTAACAAGCTCACCTTTTAGTTTTTTTTTTCATCTTTTACTTAACAAGTCACATAATTTTATTTTTTCAAACCAACTAATTCCTATCCAATTATACTTATACTCTCCTCATGGATACTTTTATTAATTTTGGAAATCCACCATAAATGCTATAATTTTCATCCAAACATGTTTTGTTATAAAAGAACTATCCATTTGGTCTTTCACAAAAAATGGTTGTAATAATTTTTTTGTCTAATTTTGGTAGAACTTTTATGCCACATTCCTCAAAAATGTTGTTAGTATGTAAATTACAATGTATATGGTGAAAAAAATCATAGTGCATTGAAAATTCAACATGATGCCCACAATAACAAGTGGTGTGTGTGTGATTTGGTTTGTCCATCTTAAAATATCTTTGATTAATATAAAGTTATGGATATTTTTCCAAAAACTTTGTAAAATTTCATTTTGGCTATATCCAAGAAATGTTTTGGATGCATCTCATGGTTATGATAACCAACTCTTATTTTCACTACATCTCTTGTATTAGGTAAAACTCTTGTATTTTCTTTCCAAAATTATGCAAGTAAAGCTTTGAGATAATTGGCTATAGCCTTATCCTTTCATATAAATCTACTAGAGAATGCCCATAAATCAATGATATTGGCATCATTAAGTATTTTGTGTATTCCAATCATTTTCATTATTATTATTATTTATTTATGTCCAATGCTCAGCTAGTTTTTGAAATCAATCATTTTTTCCCTATTTGACCACTTACCACATAAGTTGTAATTATACACCAAACAACATTAAAAAAATTATTGTGTGATTTTGGGCCTACAATATGATATGCATAATGTAGATTTTAAACAATTTTGTTGTTTTCCTCATCCATGTTAGTTGTTGTTAGTCCTAGGGTGTACATTGTAGGTATTATCTTAATCAAATTCATCAACAAAACTAATAATTGAATTTTTTTACTATCAAAATCTAATTTATCAAATAAACTATCCATATTTTTTTAACTAGTATTCTTGAATGGTGGTCAAATATTTTATTATGCATTGGTTTCAAAATATTTTCATCAACTTCAATTAATTACTTACCTTTTCTATGCACAATCCTTCAAGGTGTTGTTAATAGTGGAATTTTTGATAGGATGTTTCAAAATTGTTATGTTCACTACTACTTTCTTCATTATTAATTTCAGTGTTACTTTCATCATTGTGTGTTTCCATGAAATTTTATTTATTTTTAGGGGGTAAATAATCATACATAAATTCATCATAAACAAAATAAAAACTTTATACTTTGAATATGGACTTGTAACATAATTTGGACTATTACATAAACATTCATCATTATTATTCAAATCCATTATCAATTTCATCATTATCTACAAAATTTGGTTCATTAGGGATAGTGTTTGTACCTTGTATTGAGAAAAATTCTTGAAATTGAGCCTTTTATTTTTCTCTCGAATAGTGTAATTACTATAGTGTTTTTTGATTTAACTAATTCGTATTCCTTAAATAAGAACTATCACCCATTACTAGACAAATAAAAATTTGATTTGTTTTTATGGTGGGATCCCAAAAAATAATTTGATTCTTTTTGTCTTCATCATTAAAAATGTATAATGTATGTGGAGTCATAAATATGAAAACACCAAAAAATAAATGTTGGACAAAGATTTTTTGTTTATTATAAAAATAATGTGTATATATTATAATGTGTACGTGTTATATATACTATGTTTATATAGCCATATATCATATATTATGATATATTATTATATTATGTGATGTAATCCTATGTTATATTATTATTCTATATAATTATGTGATGTAATATTATTATGTCATGTAATCCTATATAATTACCTCTATATTTTCATTTGCATGTTATAATTCTAAGGTCAATTCAACCATATCTTACATCCTTTAGAATGGATTGAGCCATAAGTTAGGTTTACATGTTTGAATTACACCAAATCACATCTCTAATTATATCAATTAACTAATTGGATCAATTCATGATTAGTTTAACCCTAAATCATGTATCTGATTAAACCAATTGACTAATTAGATTAATTCATGACTAGTTTAGCCCTAAATCATGTATCTAATTGCACTAATTTACTAATTAGATCAATTTATGACTAATTTTATCCCTGAATCATGTCTTAATCTTATCTATTTAGGTTGAAGGTGATTAAATTAGACCCAATTTCCTTCATAATTGAATTGGTAGACTATTTACATTATTTTGTTATGATACTAGGGTCAATTGACCCCCAAATTAAATATTATATCTAGTCAAGATTACGTTTATGAGGGTCAATTGCATCAACTAATTATAACCTTAAACTCTAAACCATAAACCCTAAATCATAATTTAGGTTCAAAGGTCTCAATATGGCCTAAAGCATGTCTCTATTTACACCAATTGGATAACTAGATTAGCTCCTACCATAATCAAATATAATTTATCCCCAACTCAAGTCATGATTTTATAATTAGGTTGAAAGGGCTCAAATTATCTCTAATTTCCTTCCTAATTGAATAGGTGGACTATATTTGGTTTAGGGTATTATTATATTGGAGTTAATTAACCCCAAAATTACATCCTATATAGTCAAAAAAAAGGTTCACAGGGTTTAATTACATCCAACTTGTATAATTGATTATAACAATCAAATAATTATATCGATATGCATGAGGAAATATGAGATAATTTCTAGTCCCAAATCACATCTTATACTTGTATTTAGGTTCAATGGGTTTATATTGACCCTAATTACCTTTTTATTTTCATTTGTGATACAATTAAAGGATTGATTAAGCCTTATGTTTCATCCTATTTAATGGATTAAACCATAACTTAGGTTCATGGGGCTCAATATGTCATAAATCACATCTCTAATTACAATAATTGACTTAATGTATCAAATCTTGAGATAATCAAATATAATTTAACCTCAACTCACGTCCTACTTTTGTATTTAGGTTTAAGGGGCTCAAATTGGCCCTAATTTCCTTCATGATTGAATAGGTGAACTATATTTGGTTTAGGGTGTTATGATAGTGGGGTCGATTGACCCCTAAATTACATCCTATATAGTCAAAACAAGATTCACGAGGTTGAATTTCATCTAAATTACATCACTTATTATAAAAATTGGCTATTTGGCTCAATATGTGAGGAAATATGAGCTAATTTCTATCCCTAAATCACATCCTATACTTGCATTTAGGTTCAAAGGGTTTATATTGACCCTAATTACTTATGTATTTTCATTTTTAATATAACTAAAGGGTTGATTAAGATATGTGTTGCATCCTATATAATGGATTAATCTATAATTTAGATTTAATGGGATTAATTTGTCCTAAATCAAATTTGTAATTACACAGTTTGACTAATTATATCAATTCATGACTAATTTAGCCCCAAATCACATCCTCCTCTTATAGTTAGGTTGAACTTGGGTTCAAATTATCCCCAATTTTATTCTTGATTTAATTGATGTATTATTTTATTTATTTTGTTATGATATTTGGGTTGATTGACCCCCAAATTTCATCCTATATAGTCAAAATTAGGTTCATGGCATTCAATTTTGTCTAACCCGCATTGATAAATTATAAACCTAAAGCATACACCCAAAATTATAACCCATAATTTAGGTCCACAAGACTCAATTTAGCCCAAACAATGTTTTTAATTACAACAATTTACTAATTAGATCAATTCATGACAAAATCAAACCTAATTTAATCCCAAATAATGTCATTTTTTTGTAATTAGGTTGAAGGCACTCAAATTGAACTCAATTACCTCCATGATTGAATAAATCAACTATTTGGTTCATTATATAATGTAATTAGAGTCAATTTAATTCAAAATCACATCATATACAATTCAAACTACATTTGAATGTGGCTCAATTTTTTTAGAATTATGTCACTGATTTCACCATTTCACTAATTAGTTTAATTTATGATCAAATCAAAGCCAGTTTAGCCTTAAATCACATTTTATAATCATAATTAGGCTCAAATGACTCGTATTGACCCTGATTACCTCTAAAATTTAACCAATCAACTAGTTCATTCATTACATGATCACATTGGAGTTTATAGTGCCTCAAACCACATCTTATACATGTCAAACTTGCATTTGTCATTGAATGAAAATACTATTTGCTTCATTCTCTAATGAAATCAGACATGACTAAGTCCCAAATCACATTGACACAATTTAATTTTTCATTAAAATAATTGAATATTTTCCCCTAATTTATTAAGGGTGTAAATTGGCCATAATTGCCTCCACAATTGAGATAATTGACTCTTTCATTCATTTTTAATGAAACTAGGCCTGGTTAAATTGTAAATCACATTATATATAGCCAAAATTATGTTTGTGAGTTAAAATTCACTAAAATTTCATCACTATATCAATTATGTCCTTTTTAATGTATATATTGATACACTCCACTTTAAAATAAAAATATAAAATTATGAGTGTGAATAGATATAAACAAAAACACGTATAAATATATCCTTATTTTTTTGGTGTAATGTTAACATAACATGTATGCATTATATCAAATATGTGATATGTTTATTTTTAATTCAATAACTAATCCTTTTGGCTCAAAAATTATTTGGATTCTCAATGCAAAGGCTTGGACCTGTCAACACAACCAAATCTGAGAGTTTTGAGAAAAAACAACAAAATTCAACTTCCATCATCAAATACACTATGAATTTAAATGATGCAATTCATAAAATTATTACCATGATGAAGATAACACTCTCCCATTTACAAATATATTATTTTTTAAAATTTTAGACTATTTTAAGGTTTCTATATGTGTTGATTTATGACTATGGATTTTTAGGCCCTACATGATGCAAATATATATGCATATATATGTTTAAGTATTTTTATTTTTCGTTGATCCAAATGTGAAAAAAAAAAAATGGTCAAAAACTAGTCCTAATTATATATGCATTTTAAAAAAATCATTTTTTGAGGTAGTTATGTAGGTTGTATGGCCATCTATCCATTTTTTGTTAGTTTTCAAGATCTATTTACTTTAAAATTAATAAAAAATTATATATTCATTGAATTTTTTTAATAAAATATAGGTCAAAAACTATATGATTTTATCTAAATTTCCATAAAAAGGCTTAAAAAAATACTAAACTTTTATATAAAAAGGTTGCATTGTACGAATGATTATCATCTTTACTTTCCTTAAAAAAATACGAGTTCCTCTTTAAATTTTAAATATTTGACCTACTTATACTTAATCATTTTTTTTTAAAATAGCATTTTATAAACTAAACTTAAAAATTATACAATTTATATTTTTAAACCATCTTCAAATTTTAAGTGTAGCCATATCAAATAATCTATAGAAGTTAAGTTTTTTTAATTTCTAAGAAAAACATGTGCAAAACTAGGCCCCTTTTTGTCCTCCAACTTTGTGCACTTACCCATGTATGTAAATATTTAGTTCATTTTAAATTCTTAAAAAGTATTTATCCAATAAATATATACCAATTATTTCATATCCATCTCTTGTATCTTTCTTCATCCCATAAAGAGTCTTCTTTAACTTATATACCCAAAATTATTTACCCTTTGCCTCAAAACCTTGTGACTACCCCACATATACTTATTTGTTAATCACTTAATTTATGAATTCAAGTTTAACTTAAATTTTATTTATTTTACATTATTTATGATCATATACAATAAACATTATTTCATTATTCTTATAGTATCTTGATATGTCACGGGTGCATAGGTTTCCTCATAGTCAACCCCATATGTTTATGCAAATATTTTTACAACTATTATAGTTTTTAGCTTGCCAACTGTTTCATCACTCTTGAATTTGATCTTGTATAACTAATTTATAAAAATTATATATTTATTAAATATATTCTAAACTAAATTTTATGTATCATTCCTCTCAATTGAATCCATTTATAGTTTCTTAGCACCAATCCATTCTTTCTTTTGACTAGCTTTTGCATAACTTATAGGTTCACTAGCCATTGTTGACAATGAAAACATAGTATTTTCATCATAATAATAATAAAAAATATTACCTTAATGATTTTGAATACTTATTATCCTTATCTCATATTTTTCCTCCAAAATTTTATTGGTTGGAAGTGGATTCAACAACCATTTGTTCTTACTTGAAGTTGATGAAGATGCATGACTATCTCTTGCAAAGAGTTAGTATTGTTTCTTATTGAACTAGAAACATGTGTGGGGATTTTTAAGCCCTAAAAATCAAATTCAATAGGCTGACCCATTTCAATTATAAATTTTATAACTTTAATTGTTGTGATTTTAATATTGCACTTTATTTCAACTTGGATGGAATTTTCATTTCTCAATTACACTTAGATTTTGAAAGAATCATCAAACTTGTTGAAACCATATTTGTGATTTTTCATATGATTTGAGCACCCTGAATCAAAAAACCTCTAATTTTTTCCTTACTCTATTCCCATATTGTATGTGAGATAGTAATCTAATCCCTCTAGAACATCACTTTGCTTAGGTTGAGAATCTTTCTTTTCACTCTCTTGACTAGCTTGTTTTTTAGCTACTAATATCATGGAATCTTTTATAAAATGACATGGTTTTTTATAGTAATGAAAAGTAAAGTATTCATTACTCTTACCTTTAAAGTTAGATTCAAATTTACCTTTTGAAGTTGAGTTCTTATAACTCTTTTTATTCATTTTTTTTCTCTTTGATATTTGAAATGTTTGCCTTGGTTTCAAGTGCTTGTTATTGATCTCATGTGTATATTATTATCTTATCCTCATGGGATGAGAAAATCCACTAACTCATAAACACTTATAGTGTTCATGTACTTACACTCTTCAAGAGTGATCATAATATGTATCCATATTTGACTTAAAGATATAAAAATATTCCTTATTATAACACTATCTTGGATAGTTTCTCCTTAAACCCAAACTCTATTCACTAAATCATTCACCCTTATGCAATAATCTCCTACTCCTTTAAAATATGACATTCTCATATTTTCAAATTTAATTTTAAAGGTTTTTAGTTTTTTTAACTTACCTTAATGGATCCTTGATATGGAGTTTCCAATATATTCCATGCTTCATGGGTATTCTTGCATCTTCAAATTATTATTTAAATGCTTGGGTCTATGCACTCTAAGGATAAAATAAAGCTTGTGTATCTGCATTTTCTTCATCTTTTTTTTGTTATTTTATAATATTATCT
Source organism: Torreya grandis (assembly GCA_037957365.1). Classification (NCBI taxonomy): domain Eukaryota; kingdom Viridiplantae; phylum Streptophyta; class Pinopsida; order Cupressales; family Taxaceae; genus Torreya; species Torreya grandis. Next base: position 169,352 of record JARHVA010009061.1, on the reverse strand, counting down.
CAAGATATTATAATATTGAGGTCATGTGTACTCATGGACAATATTCTCCCAAACTTATTTCCATACAATATTTATCTTCAACTAATTTCTCCAATACTCAAAGTTGTAACCTTTAAAAATAAGAATATTCATGAAAGCAAAATTCACTGAAGCCATTGTTTATTTTGATAATAGTCTAAAACCCTTCTAAACATTTCTCAAATGTGGATATGATACTAAAATAATGTTTTAAATGTATGTATGAATTTAAAGTCAAATATTAATTAATATTAAATTTAAGGAATGTATCAACCAATTTGTCCTAAAATTACTAATTATAAATCTAGTAGTGTTGTAAGTGAGATTGTCAACTAGAAAATGTATGAAATATTATTCAGACATGGAAACATATGTTTGATGGTATTAAATATTGTATAAATATAATAAAATAATATATTAAACATGAAAAAAAATCTTAATTTTAATAATGCACCATACTCCCTTGTGGATAATTCTTATTAATACAAAATTACTAAAACAAGCCTAATACAATATAACTTGCATGACAAGTTATTTAAATAAAAACATAAATTAAAAATTAAATAAATATATTTAATTAAAAATTAATATATTTATAATTATGGATATAAAATTATACTCAAATAAAAATTAAAGTAGACTAAATCAAACAAGGTTGACTTACATTCAAGACAAGGTAAACATGTAAGAAGTCTTGTTCAACAAGTAATCAAACGATGCAAACAAATCAACTATGGTGTCCCAAATTCCTTAAAATAGTAATTAAATTAAATACACTTTAATTTAAGTTAAATATCATTCAAAAGGGTGTCCCACTTATTTATAACTCATTTGAGTACTTAGACAATTAATTAGAATTAACTAGTAGTTTCAATAAAAAAAATTAAAATTCTTAGGAAGTGTCTAAAATTGACCAAAAAATAAATTTACGACACAAATGAATTAAATGACATTTTATAAAATATAAAAAACCAAATAAAATAAATCTAAAATTAATAATCAAGTACCTATATTGACATCATACTCAAAAAATATCTTATTTAGTAGTGTTAGAATTAGCTACAGGATCTAATGAATCTAATAGAAAGCATAAATTAGAGATAAAATAATAATAGTAATAAAAAATAAATGTATATCCAAGATAATAATTGAAATAAATAAATAACTCAAATATGATGAATTACTCTGATAATTCAATATTAAATTTGATGTAGAATACACAAATAGATATTGCTTATATAGAACAAGGTGTGCATGATAAAGATCAGGGAACTCACACAACACATGTAGTTAAATTGATATGTGACTATAAGAATAGTTGAGTGAAACTCCACACTAACAAGATAGGTGTCTAACTTGTGTAAATGATCAACACAATTTGATTACTAGTTAAGCAATCTTATCCTATCTTACCATGAATAGTGGAATGGAAATCCACTATAACAAGATAGGTATCCAAGTTGACTACTAGCTAAGCAAGCTTATCTTATCTAGTGTAAATTATCAATAAACATAATAAAATAATTACAATAATTAATTAATGTCCCAAAATAAACAATAAATATAAGTAAATGTAATAAAGTAAATAAATGCACCAACACCCACCATAAGTGAAGCTTAGGTAGGGATATGTAGATAAGAGTCCCAACAATGTATAGCCATATTAGGTACTCTATAAAAATATATGAGGAAAGGAGAAAACCCAAAGGAAAAAAACTCCTCCTCAAAATGAAGCTCTAGGAGACCCCCCTAAAGAATTGATGTCCCTTGAAGAACTGATATTTTGCACCCCTAAAAGAGATCAAAAGTGAAGATACTTGCTCTCAATTAAAAGTTTGGTGAAAAAATATACAATATACTCCTCTGTAAGATACTATTATAGATCAATTATCTCTACCTAAATTGACTCCCTAATAAAGTGCATATGAATCTCTATGTGTTTGGTTCTTTGATGATGAACTACATTCTTTGAGATTTGGATAGTGCTCTGGTTGTCACAGTAGATGACTGATGGCTTCCAAAATGGAACACCAAGCTTAATGAAAATATTATGTATCCAAATAGCCTCAGTAATGGTATTAATAACACCATGATACTCAACCTCTATAGATGAAAGAGCAATAGCATTTTGCTTCTTACTCTGCCAACAAATAGGGTTGGATCTAAAATGAAAGTTGTAACCAGGAGTGGACTTACGATCATCATAATGGCAATCCAAATAAAAATATGTGTATCCCACCAAGTCTAAAACTATACCTACTATATAAGGAATCCCATATATGATAGTGCCTTAAATGTAGCTCAAAATGTGCTTGGTAACTCTCTAATGAAACTCATGTGGTGTCTGCATAAAGTGTGAAACCATGCCAACTACATATGAAATGTCAGGCTATGTATGAGTCAAATAGATGAGGATACTTACAAGCTAGAGATATAATGTGGCATCAACCAAAGGAGTATAAAAATGAACCTCAAGTCTAACTCTAGATAATAAGGGAGTCGGTGCAGGCCTCCAATCAACTAATTGAAACCAAGCTAACAAGTCCATGGCATACTTAGGCTATGAAAGTGTAATCCTAGAAGAAGACTATGCTATCTCAATCTTTAGAAAATAATATAATAGGGCCATGTCTATCATATAAAACTTGTAATGAAGTGCATTCTTAACACTATTGATGATGGATATTATGTTCCTTATAACAATGAAATCATCAACATAGAGAACTAAGTACAATAGTGAATCCTCCTACCATAGAATATAGACATTCAAATTTGAGTGACATCTCGAGAACCTAACTGAAAGAATAAATGTGTCCATCTTAGAATACCAAACCCTGGGGGCTTGTTTCAAACCATAGAGAGACTTCTATAAGTGGCACACTAATGAAGAATCTTGAATGAACCCCTATGTCTTCTCCATATATATCTCCTCATGAAGATCCTTGTAAAGAAATGCACTCTTCATATCCATCTGATGTACAACCCAACCATGAGTTACACCAATAGCTAGTATCAAGTGAATGGAATTCATCTTAGAAATAGGTGCAAAGGTTTTTATATAGTTAATACCTTCCACTTGAGAAAAGCCTTTGGCCACTAATCATGCTTTATACTTATCAATAATTTCATCTATTGCAAACTTAGTCTAATATATCCACATACATCATACTAATTTTCATCCCTTAGGAAGAGGAATAAGATCCCAAGTGTTTTTCCTAATCAATGAGTCATACTCTTCTTCCATTTTTGAATCCCATTCAATTGTCCTTATGGCTTCCTAAAAATATTGTGGATCAGAAGTTATGGCAATGTAAGAATGTGAAAGATCACGTTGTGATCATGTTCTCCTTCTATCTGATGGATCCTTAACAAGAGGGTCTCATCCATCAAATTCTATTTAGCCTACAAAGGTATCAATGGGAAAGGATCTAGAGGAGGAGGAGGAACATGGCTTGTTAAACCCTATTGGGGAGGTATTACCTCATCATCTCTTTCAGTAGAAGAAGCAGGAGTATCATCATCACTGCTATTTGATTCTTCTAAAGAAGAAGAATGAGAAATGTTAGAATAAAAGTATGAAAGACTTTCTTCAAAGTAAACACTTATCACTATAATAAGCTCATGTGAATCTAGATTAATGAGTTGATATCCCTTAACACTATCAGGATATCCCACAAATATGTAAGTTTAGATTTGTTGTTCTAAAGTATGGTGCTTGTCTGAAGGTATGTGAGCCCATGATGGACTATTAAAGACTCTAAAATCATGCACATTTGGCTTCTTATTTCACCAAGCTTCAAGAGGTGCTATTCCCATTAATTTTTTTTTAGGAACTCTATTTTATATATATGTAACACAATTAATTGCTTTTGCCCAGTACTCATGTACTAATGATTTTGCATGAATCATACAACTTGCCATATCTTTTAATAATATATTCTTCCTCTTTGATATACCATTCTATTGAGGTGTGTATGCAACTGAATGTTGAATATCAATTCCTTTAAGGGCACAAAATTGTTCAAACTTATTGTTCACATATTCCCTCCCATTATCTGTGCAGAGGATCTTGACATACTTCTCAGATTGTTTCTTTGCTAGAGCTTTAAACTCTAAAAATCTATCAAATACTTCATTGTTGAATTTCAAAAAATAAACCCAAGTATATCTAGAATAGTCATAAATAAATGTGAGAACATAGTAGGTTTTACTAAAAGACAAAGTGGTAATATACCTGCTAAATCACTATGAACAAATTCAAAGAGTTGTGTAGCCCTACAAGCCTTCCTTTATCAAACTTATCCTCTAGATGTTTGCCTAAGGCACAACCATGACATACACCTAAAAACTAAATATGTGGAAGTATTGTAACCATCATCTACTAAGTAAGTTGTTGTAAATAGCAATAGTTCAAATGACCAAATTGATCATACCATAGCTTGCTAACTAAATCAGTGTGTGACAGCAAAGATGTAGAGGAAGACTGAGGCACAAAGTGGAAGAATAAATAAAGCTGAGTATTATTTTTGACTTTTCTAATTATAACTAAGGAATTATCCTCCAATTTTTTGATTAATACAAAATTGAGTGTGAACTCAACTTTCCTACCAGTATCAAAGTGAGTGATTTGGTAGACAGAGAGAAGGTTAGTTGATAATTCTGGCATATAGAGGACATCCTTAAATACACCATTATTAACATCAAATATACATTTTCCTATAACATCTACCTTAAAATCATCACCTATGAGAATATGAGGCAAAGAAGTTGGTTCTAATCTATAAAATCATTCTTGATTAGAACCCATATGGTGTGAAGCACCTGAGTTAATTACCCATAACTTAAGTGAATTTTCTAGTGTAACTAGTGTCTTATCTTTCCCTTTCCCTGAATTTGAAGGAGTGGAATAATCCTTTGATTGATTGATGTTATTCTTTTTGAGAATACCCTTAAGTTTATCAATCTCTTTCTTCCATAAATCTTGTTCACTATGAAACCCCTTTTTGCAATAAGGGCAAGGAGTTCCAGTCCTTTTTTTTTAATACCCTTTCTTATTAGTGGATTTATAATCTCCTTAGGAGGAAGATTGTTTCCCTTTATTCTTTTCTTTTTGTGATGTATTATGATTATTATACTTATTTTTACTTGAACTTATATTTATTGTTAATGTTGAAACTTGCTTATGCTGAGATTGACATGAAATTAGAGCTTGAGATTTGGATGACTTGATTAGACTCATAGCTATTAACTTTTTTTCTTTAGCCATTAGAATCTTAGAGAATACCTCAAAGGTGGGCATTTGATATGAGGTGCCCAATGTGAACTTATGAGTCTAAATGATAGAGACAAAGGATGAATATTTAGGACTTAATTTATATAAGGCACTAAAAATCAATTGAATATCTTTTTTTATCAATTTTACATTCATAAAGTTGTGTTCTAAGATCTATGAATTTAGTGATGTAGTCTTGTATTGTAGCATAATTTTTAGGATCCAAAATAATGAGTTCATTATCAATTTGGTTACCACGAGCCAAATAATAATGCTAATTATTCCAAGCCTCTTTTGGAGTTGCATATTTGTCAAGATGGAAATTTAAATCTAAAGACATCTAAGACTGAATGCATCTAATTACCTTAGTAGTTTCAAACAGAAAGTGTTATAACTCTTTTTTATCAGTTGGTGGAGTAAGAAGAGTTTTTATGTAAGGTATATATAATAACATCATTAATGCATTTAAATAATTTTGTTTCCATGTATTATAGTTGTATGTTATTAATAGTGGGAACTTAGGATTCCCCATGATGCAATTAGAAATAATCCATCATAAAGCAAAAATAAAAATACAAAACACACCACAAAACCCCCTTGAATTATGTAGTTTTATCCTACCCAGTAATTATTTGTTGGCACTTTATAATTGAGTGCAATTACAGGGCTAGATTATAATTTTTCTAGGCTACAAAAAGCTCAATTAGGCCCTCTAGTCCAAAATTATAAAAAATATTCACGTTATTACAAAACTTTCTATACCAATATGTTGTGCTCAAAAAAATATTAACTTTCAAAAAAAAACAAGACCTCAATATGAGGTTGTATGTGAAATTTATGAGCCTATGAAGGTGAAAAAATGAGGATGGGCAAGAACCGCTATAAAAAAATCTGAATTCTAGAAAAATCTTTAAAAAATGGAAAAAAATGAAAGTACAACAATGAAGAGCATAAAATTTTAAGCTATTTAAAAAATTAATCGCTCAAAAATACCTCTCGATGTTCAAATGGTGGGCTCCCAAAGTTGTCCTTTCAAATGTTTCTATTGATCTGTGAGGCCTACCAAAAACAAATTGGTCTGCACAGTCCATACGGTTAGTACGATCATACCTAGGAGCAAAAAAAAATTGCCTTCTAAGTGACTGTGTCCAAATTGAACAAATTTTATATGAATTTGTAGGTTTTAACACCTTTTAAATGCAACCATGAGATTTATTTTGCTCAGAAACACTTTGATTTTTTGGTACCCACTAGATTTGGGCATGGTGCTTCTAGATCAAACCCTTACCAATTTCACCTCCTGTGCCCAGTTTAAACAAAATTATAGATAATTTTGACTATCTTGGGCACTCTAAACTCAATGGTGAGCTCAAAAATTCTCCACAAAGCTCTAATTTGTGACTGTTTACAAAATTAAAAAAACTAATCCTATATTTAGATATTTTTCTCTTGAATATTAAACAATCTATATATTCAAGATAGCTCTGATACCATGTTGGAATTAACTATAAGATCTAATAAATCTAATAGAAAGCATAAATTAGAGATAAAATAGTAATAAATAATAATTGTATTTCTAAGATAATAACTAAAATGATTAAATAACTCAAATATGATGAATTAATTTGATAATTCAATATTAAACTCAGTGTAGAATACACAAATAGCCATTGCTTATATAGATCAAGGCACGAAAGATAAAGATCAGAGAATTCACACAACATATATAGTTTAACTGATATCTAACTACAAGAATAGTGGAGTGTAACTCCACACTAACAAGATAGGTGTCCAACTTGTGTAAATGATCAACACATGTTGACTACTAGTTAAGCAATCTTATCCTATCTTATCATGAATAGTGGAGTGAAACTCCACTGTAACAAGATAGATGTCCAAGTTGACTACTAGATAAGTAAGTTTATCATATCTAGTGTAAATTATTAATAAACATAATAAACTAATTACAATAAGTTATTAGTGCACCAAAATAAATAATAAATGCAATAAAGCAAATAAATGCACCAACAAGTAAACTCATTAAGTTTGAGCATTTAAAACTATACTCTGATACCACATATTACAACCCTACTTAAGTTTAACTTAGAAATTTAACCAAAAAATAATTATTTACTAGTAATCAAAATTATCTAATAACCATTCAAATACTTTAGGTTTACAAAATTTAATTATTCATTGTTTATACAGTATTCACATTTAATTTTATTGATTCTATGTTGAAACCAACTAATGTACAAAATTTTCATAATACATGGTAAATCTACTAATTTAAGCATGAATCTAGTAATTATATTAGTCCAAATGGGCATAAATGGTACAAAAGTTGGATGAATACAAAAAATACATATTATCTCAAATTAAAGTATAACATGGTAATTAATGATACATAGGTATGTTATTCCATCTATAAACATCATATATATCCACAACTAAAAAGTATAACATAATAAAAAATGAGCATACAAGTATGCAAACAACCATTACTATAATATTTGTTATTATATAAAATTAAAAATTATATAATAGTAGAATAATATTATGATTTATCTAAGATTGTTAGTTAAATTTTGAAAGCAAAAAGTAAAAGAGTGTAAAAAAAATATTACCTTAATGGTGAGTAAACCAAAAATGAGAGAGACAATAATTTTGACAAGTGGGGAAACCTTCAAATGGAAAAAAATTGTACAATATTTTATAATCCTTGTAAAAAATTGAACTCCAAGTATAATAACAAGTAGAACCTTACAGAAAGAAAGAAGAGTGACCTCAAACCAAAAGAGGCATTAAAATATTACAAGAGTAATATTGTTGTTGAAGAGAGGAGAGGGATATTTAAATAGATAAATGAGGAAAAAATAGTTACATGATAAACCTTTATGTGTGTGTGTGTGTGAAATATCTCTAATCTTCTTACAAGTGAAGAGGATGTGTGTGACATGTGGAGGAGGAGTTATTTGTGCAAGTAACTCCCAAATCCTACAAGTAAAAAAGAGAGGTGAGAGACACCTTATAAATCTTAGATAAAGAGTATTTATAATTATAATAAATGTACACCTAAAAAATAATTAAGATAAACCTAAAGATCATAAATAAAATCAAATAAGGTTAATCTCCAACATTCCTCCTTATGCTTAATTTGGAGTTACAAAAGTTGAAAAAACCTTTAAAAAATGAAGGAACTGAAATTACATAATAATACCTCTTAATATAAAATTTCTTCAAAATAAATTACAATAGTTTGAGAAAGAAAGAAGATAAGTTGTCACTAAAATTTGTAAGGATGAAGGTGTGATAATCATTAATATCCAAGAAACCTCTTCAAACAATATGGTCAATTCACAAAGGAATTAAGATCAACAAGAAGGATAAATAATCCATTGAACCTTGGAAAAAAATATGCTAACACCAATATTTCAAGTTGAGTAGATAGTATGCCATAAAAATAATATCTACGTACATGATATAATAAAAATAGATATGCAATAGGATAAAAAAAGAAAAAGACAAAGTTTGAAACCCTACATTAAAAAGAAGTTAGTAAAAATAGAGAGTTCCAATCAAAGCATATTTTCTTTACAACACAAAATCAAGAAATGAATAATTTTTTTGAGTCTAAAAGGAAGAAAATATATATATATATATATATATATATATATATATATATATATATATATTCTACCTAAAGCAATTGAAAAATTATCGCAATAAGACATATCAAAGTCTCTAGAAGATACATATATCATTACGAATCTAAATTGTTTTAACCTTTAAATGAGGTGTTTTAATGGTTTTCAACAATGCAAAGTGTCATGAGTTGATTTATCACAATATTTTCATGGATGTAGTTTCAAATATTTAGAGATTCAATACCCATGTTTTCCACAATGCTCATAAGCTTTATCATTTTTTTAGCATAGCATGAATTATAATCAAAAGAATCTACATGATAAGTCCTTATATGTAGATGAAAATATGATTCAAAATAATATTAGAATCAATGAAAGTATTAAAACTAAGATCTTTACAATTTATATTAGATTTAAGTAAAATAGATTCAATAATAACATTTTTACACTTATCAAGACTACTACCCGAGTAACCCATATATTACATATTTTCAAATCTAGGGTTAGCAAAAGGAGTGTGCAAAGGAATTTTTTTATAATAAAAATTAATATAATTAATGAAGGCATGATTATGTGTAAAAGATGCAAGCTTTTCATTAAAGTGTCAAATTAAGTCGACATTTTCTCTAAGTATGCATTAAAAGAGTTTTGTAAAATAGTAATAATTAAAATTTGGCATTGCAATTGATGTTAAAGTGCATTAATTTCATCATTTTTGAAATAAATGATTTGTGTAATGTTCTTAAATGAAATAAATATGGATATTTTAAATTCCATCTAAATTTGAAGTAGAAAATTTTGAAAGGTGTATTAATACCACCGAATTTACTTGTGAAAAAATGCACTAGAAAGATTACAAGCAAAATATTTAATAAGTATGATTAAACCACATTGGAATATAATAGATTAATAGTGAATTTTCATTTCTCGTAAAAAAAATTTAGTTTTATTTCAAATTTGATATGAATTATATCAATTAACTTTTAAATGTAAGTCCACACCAAAAACACCAAACTAGGGTGCTTAAATGAGTTGAGCTTATAATGCCAATAATAAAATCCTTATCCATCTATTAAATAAATGTAATAATAAAGAATATAAATGTATTAAAATAAAATAAAATTATAAAAAATATGATAAATCTATGATTACATATAGAAACACCTTTATAAAAAAATAAAGATGGTGCCTTGGAATTTTTAAAGCCTTTCTCAAAGGATGCTTACTCTTTTTCAAAACCTGTTAAAAAATTTCATTAATGCTTGGAATTTATTAATGATTTTAAATTAATTAACGATAAAATATAACCACATGATAAGGATTTTAAAAATATTTTTTTTATTGTGTTTGGATATGAATTTTTCTTCTTGGAATTGTGAAAAGCATAAGATAAAATAATGATGCTTATACCCCCAAAAAAAATAGTTTCATAAAAAAATGGAATGCCACACCAAAAGAGACATTGGTAAATGTGTAAAGTAAATAAATACCACTAATTTTTTTTAAAAATTATGTTAATCATTTGTCATGAAGACAAAAAGGAAATAATCAATTCTCAGTAGAATAAAATGCCATTAACAAGGAGATAACATTTAAAAAAACTATTTTTCTTAAAAACATAATCACAGTTTTAAATATTTATCTCAAAATGTGATTTATAATTTCACCAAATTTTTTAAAATGATTTTAGTTATAAAAATAATAAACCCACAAAAATTCATAGCAAATTTTTATACAGTCAGTTTAATGTGACAGGGTTTTATTTTTGTTTTTTGCTTTTAATTTGAGAACATATAAAACCTTATGATCAACATTAAAAATTAATATAACATAAAAATGGTAGAAAATATAGTAATGGTTGAAAATTAATATATCCCTAAATTTAATTTTTGGAAGTAATAAAAATAAGATTTAAAAAATCAGCTTTAAAAATATTTTGAAAATAGTCTGCAAGATAAGATTAAAAATAAAGTTGAAAAATGTTATGCTTAAAATGGAGATAGATTTATAAAAAAATATGAGTTAAAATTTAAAAAATCCTTCACAACTCATGAATAAAATTTAAAAAATCCATAGATCTGCTACCATATTAGGATCTATCCAAGATCATTGGTTAAATGTTGATATCACAAAATAAAAAAATGTGAAATAAAACAATATTACCTCAATGGTGAGAAAACCACAAAAAAGAGAGATAATAATTTTGACAAGTGGGGAAACCATCAAATGGATAAAAATACCAAAATATATTATAAGACTTGAAAATAATTGAACTCCAAATACAATAATAAGTAGAAGCTAAGAGAAAGAAAGAAGAGTATCCTCAAGCCAAAAGAGGCATCCCAATATTATAAGAGTAAGATTTTTGTTGAAGAGAGGATGAGGAATATCTTTAAATAGAGCAAAGAGGAAAAATGAGTTACATGATAAACCTTCATGTGTGAGTGACAAATATCCCTAATCTTTTTATAATTGAGGAGGATGTGTGTGACATGTGGGGGGATTAGTTACTTATTCAAATAAATTTCAAATCCTACAAGTGGAAAAGAGAGTTTAGAGACACTTCATAAATGTAGAATAAAGTGAATTAATAATTATAATAAATGCACACCTAAAAGATGCTTAGGATAAGGCTTAATATCCTAAAAAAACTTGTTGTCACTTAAAATCTCACCCTAGAGAAGTCAAGTAGACCTTCTCAGTTTTAGGACAACATGAAACTATCTCCCTTCATAGGTAGGCCACTACAAGAGATAGATCTCTAGGATTGAAAGGGCTAACTCCCTTTATTTATCTCTTAGGATCACACTACACTAAGCTAGTCATAGTTGGGGGTGAAAAGGGAATAAAGGTACATAAAATAACCTATGTTGTTGAGGTGATACACCAAGATAACTCCATAAAACACACTTATATCTGCTCAAATAAAGAAGACAAATGAAACTGAATCAACCCTATATTCTTCTAACATAAGTATTTCTCATAGAGGTAAATTTTTATGTCTATCTTTAGGTGAGTGAAGAGAAGGTTTGATATAATACACTACTAATCCCTCTCACACTTCAAGATAAAATTAACAAATATTACACTTTATGAAACCTTTTAGAAGATATCTCATTCACACAAACATGCAAGAGTAGACATGGAAAATAAGGAGAGCAATTTCATCACTTGTCAACACACAAACCATTTAACACATTAAAGTAAGAGATTTTATAGAATTAAAAAAATTTATAAACATTTTTCAAAGGCAAATAAAGTGTCAAAACCAATAGGGCTTCACCATACCAATTGTGGATATAATACAAGGCCAAAAAGGTTTGAATTTATAGAACTTAGAAGGAGAGAGAGAAGAGTGAAGCTCAAAGGACATAAGAATAGGTGTACATATTTGAGAACTAGTTAAAAATTATGGAATGAATTGGAAAATAAGTCAAGAAACTGATATGAACATGTGTCACTCTCAAAAAAAGCATCTTTCTCAATATGGTGTAGACTCTTCATTATCTTTCTTGAAAATGTCTTAATTATGGTGAGGAGTTCAATTGAGGGTATAAAATTGAAATATGGATACTTGACACATATGGTATGATGTGGTAAGGTAGATAAAAGGTCAGTGCATGACATAAACTCATCCCTAACTAATGGATTTGTCCCTATCACTTATCACTCTTAATAATAGTCATTTGTCACTACTTTTATAAGTAGTCATCACCCTTGTCATCCAAATGGATTTAAATTTCTCAAAATAATGAATTTAATAGGTGTTATAAAAATAAAATGAGTCTCTTTTGTCCTCTGGTCTATCAAATAGACCTCCATGAAACTTCTAGAACACTTCTCACCTCCATCACTTGATAGCCATCTTGCCCCTCACTATCTATTATGAATGAGATATTAGATATGATTTAATTATTTATTGTAGTTATAAATTGATATGAAATGTTGGAACAAGTATCCATAGACTTCATACAATTATTCTCATGAAAGGATTCTACTCTGCTCTTGTAGAAAACATCAAATCCTATAAGAAAGCTAGAATTAGGCTTATCTGTATAAGAAATAATATGGAATAATTGATTTTTTATGATCTTAGAAGATCAAAAAAATATTTATAATTAATTTTATGACCATATTACCCATTTTTTATGCATATCCCACCATTTCTTCTCCATTAGTTTTGAAATAGGGTTTTGAGAGGGTTTCAAGTGTCTTAGACTGTTAAGGATTATTCATAAAATATTGACATTGAAAATCTAAAAAAATATCATTTATATCAAGAAAGGGGACATATTAAACAATTCCTAACTTTTTTTGGTCTCATGTACACCCTCTTTACATATGTGAGCAAGTGAAAATGACTTTTCGAGCCCTCTCGTGCTTCCTAAATAGGTATAAGGTGAAAATATGCCAAATTGACCATTTGTGAGAATTTTATTCAAAAATAATGATTGTAAATATCCTTCCACATTCAATTTATGGTATTTAAAGTGATTTAAAGGTTCATGTGGTCTTGAATATCAAGTTAGGTGATTGTAGGTTTCATATCCAGTTTTAGGCCTAATAATCGTAACAGTGTCTAACTATGTGTTTAACCCTTCTGAGGGTTTCCTATAGTTATGTATGTTTATAAATAAAATAAAATAAATAACCATAATTAAACATTACAAAATCATTCAACACTACTTTTTTCATAAATCTCACTCTTTTCATACTAGACCTACAGGTTGGCCTTGGCTAGGAGTGCACTTTGTCTAAGATAGAATTGAGAGAATCTCCCATATCTTCATAAAAAAATTGAGGATATGGAAGCATTTACCAACTCCTTATTATTAATATTACCAATTTTTATATTTTTATTACATCCATAAAGCCCTCAAATAGTCAATTCCTCAAGACTGGTTCACTAGGTCTTGATTGTGCAGGGTCCTGGTTGATTATGAGTTAGAGTTGGAAAATTATTTGTCCCTCATTATCATAAATACCTAGAATATAAAGTAACATTATATGAAAATTTTATTAATTTATCCAACTTTATCACTCATCTTTAAGGACTATACATCAAACTAACTTACACTTTCTTATACCCAGACTAGTTTATGACTATGTTAGATTGTACCACCTATATGTGACCACTTGGATGAGTTAAATAAGTATTTTATATGGTTATATTTCCTAAGATACATATTTAAAATTACCTTACCCTTATTAAAATTATTATAAATATTTATTCATTCCATGGGCCAGCTCTTTTAGCTAAGTCTACTTTCCCTTAAAGACTTAGGTCAAAGTGCATGAATCAGACTGTAAATGTTTTCAAGAGTCCCTGTAAGTGAATATTAAGGTTTAATAATTTTATTCACATATTTTTATCTCTTCTTGGTCACTATCAATGTTTTAAAATTTAATTCCTTTCTCTCTACTTTGAGACCATGTCCTAGTTCCTTCTACCATCACTGTGTTATAAACCTATAGTAAAAATATATGTGCTACTTAAAGTGTTAGACTTTCTTATAGGTGTTTATAAGTGATTAAGTACTATTTATGACACTTATTATTAATTTGAGATAAATAGGACTATATCTCACCTATAATAGTTCTCATGTCTCAAATTTGTGTTCTAATCAATGCACTATAGTGTACTAGTTACATTCACACTTTTAGGCTCGAAGCACTATTATTTTCACTAAATGGTTTTAGTGGGAAATTGATAGAATTGGAATATCCTTTAAAAAATTTTATCTTGATCAAAACCACATATTTCATGTTCAAACATTACTACCATTCCCATTATTCAAGGATGGAGATACAAGACCTATTTAAACTTCATGGATTCTCATTACAAGATGTCTTTATATAGGGTAAAATCTCTTTTCAGAGATGTTAATTTAATGAGTCTCATTTCAACCCTATTAATCATGGATTTTGATTTAACTATGTGTATTAGCCTCCTCATTCATATAATGACTTCCCTTATGTCCTTATGCTTAATTGAAGGTTTTAATTGGGCTTACACACCTCTAGAGCATTTTCAACACTCTACTTTAGACCTTCTACACAGTCTTACAGGTTACCATTGTATTAAAACATGAATGTGTATATGGAATCACCTTAAAATTCACCCTTTTCCAAAAATTAAGACCTTTATAGGTATATTTAACTTTCTTGAACCATAATCATGCTCAAAGATATGGTCATAAAAGTATATTATCTCTAACCTAAAACCACTATAGGAAGATAAAGTATTACACCTAACAACAACACTCGTAAATCAATGATACTTATTAAATTATAATACAATGAATTGATATTGTATATAGACTCACATTCACACATGATAACATGGATGTGAACAACATGGAAAGGAAGGGAAAAGTCTATAAATATACCTTCATTGCTTGGAATCATCAGCCAATTATAAATAAATAAGAAAATCAGAAGCCATGGGAATGAACAGGTAATTTTGGGTCATCAACCTTCTTAGTTATGATTCATGGAGTATATTTCATCAAACTAGAAACTATAAACATGAAAATAAATATGATGAAGTCTAATAACTCCCACCAAAAACATTCTTCTTTCTTCTTGTATTGTTCGTACTAAAATCAAATTGGTTGACTTGTTTTGACTTGCCTAAGAAATTTATGGAGAATATGAACCATTTTCTATCATTTTTTAGCTTATTATGACATTTAAAACATGGAAATGGATTGATATAGTATTTATATATCCTCCTAAATTTCTCAGGTGTCAAATAGATTGTACTTGACTATATAACTACCTTTAAACTATCTTAAATTGCTACTATCTCCTCCTTTGGATGTTAAACCTATATTTTTTAGTTACCAAACTAACTCTTGACACAAAAAATTAACATCTTGGATTCTAGAAGACACTTTGACACACTTGGACTTATATGTAAATTGTACAAGTCATTAGAAAGACCAAAAAGGTGGCATAAGGAAATATCGAGATAAATTATCAAATTGACTAAGGTTTAAAACATGTTAAGTGACCTTAGACATGACCATGTGACTATTTAAGACCTATCAAGACCCTTTAGTAATTTTTAATATAGAGCGGTTGACCTAATTTGACCTAGGGTCAATTTTTTTCAAAAAAACCCAAATAAGATCAATATTTAATAAGAAGATCATCAATGGAATAACTCCTATAATTAGTGTAGTAACTATCAGTATACATCATAATTTATTGAATTTTATATTGGCCCTTCCATTCATGAATTGATAGATAATGATGATGTGAGCATCTAAAATCATCAAAAAAAACATGTGAAAGTACAATCACTATTAAATATAACTAGTCATATAAACCCTAGGTACACCTCTATCTACTATAACCTTAATAAAACACATAAACTAGAAATTATAGTGGATAAATAATGTATACAAATGTATTATTACTTTGAATAAATAATCTTATATTATTTTTTAGATTTCAATAATCTAGGTTATAGTCCATATCAACATTACTCTCTACTATAATACACTACCCTCATTACCTTTATTTTTAACTAATGATGGGTGACTTATAAATAGGATCCTTACATGTCACTTATCATCCCTTAACAAGAAAGGTGACTATTCAAGTACTATTAATAATCAACATCATTCATAATGAAATTACACAAAATAGTCCACATGAATAGAATATACCAAAATACCATATTGGATTCTTTCACATAAAATACAAAAATAACAAGTATGGTTTAATATTTTGAATCATACCACTAAACTCATATAATATTCCATCATACAAAACCATACACCATAAGGTATAACTTCATTCATCTCAAAATAGAATACATACTTAATATATTTAATATAACTATACATCTTTATTTAGTAAACGTAATCATTTATCCAACACAACTATTCATTCCTATCTATGGTCAAATAGTAAGTCTAATCTAAGAGACACCAACATTCATACTTTATATATAACTATTTGGTCAAATTCTAGGTTGTCTTATAGTCATTTAGAATAATATTCAATCACAGTCTATATACCCATATATATTTCTAAACTTATTGAGTAACCAATCCCATTATTTTTTACTAATAATAATAGAGAGTTAATAGTTTAGTCAAGCTATATTTTATCAAGGTTTCATGGTCTTAACATTGAACTTAGAAGGTGCTAAATAAAAAATTTGTCAAGGGAAAATATGGACTTTTAATCAACATTATGGGAACAAAGTTCCTTCATTAGTCAACAACATGGGGATAAATTCCCTCTCCTATTAGTAGGTAGAGCCACCTTTATTGAAAAATAAAAAGGGAAATTAGGAAAAGAGCTATTCAAAACTATTTACAACAAAACTATTTTCTACAGGGGTTTTGTACCTTTGACCAAAAAGTATGGAAATGTGTCAAAAAGGTAAATGAAGGAAAATTATGAAAAAGAGGGAAAAGGGAGAAAAGAAAGGAAGAAGGGAAAATGTGATGATTCTATCCAAATAAACACAGAGAGTTGTTAAAATAACCTCATAGAAGAATGATAATTCTAGGAAGCTAAACATAAAGACTAGAATAATCTAAGATTTGAGATTGTAATATAGAAAACCTTTATCATAGAAATGGGATGAGAAAGACATATTCTAGATATAAGTACAAGATACAAACACCAAGGAGATTGGATACAATTACAAAGAAATATACACAATAACCTTGTATTTACCAATAAAAATAGACATACGTTATATTTTTAATCCCACCAAAGAGTCGTAATGATAATAATTCCTAATGCAGATTTAAAACTTTCTACACTAAAAATTATGCATTCATTGACTATCTAAAAATAGTATTTTAATAAATTGAAAGAAGAATAATCAAAATGGATTTACATACTCATGTATATCATTCACTATAAAGCTTCATGTCATAAAGTCTTGTAAATTGTTTATGTATAGATCCTTCATGGGGATATATATACAGAATCCTTTCTTCCATCTTGTTAAAATTTATTTTGTTTTCAAAAAAGCTAACCCTTTTATTATTGCCTTCACCAACATGCACCCCTTTTAGACTGAAAATAGGGACCCTATTTATTTTGAGTTAATTATTGATCCACCTAGTTTGGATGACCCTTTTTTATTTTTGATGTCTTTATTAGAACCCTCCCTTGACAATAAGTTGCTAGATGATAAGTTATTATTGATAGTTCATTTTTATTTTCAATATCTCTGAATTTATTCAAAGTATAGTCTAAGATTTTATCTATGAGCATCAAAGTATAAACTTGCATGTTTATGAAGTCTAAACTTGCTTCTCCAAGAAAATAATCCATCATATGAGGCACGCTTGTCCATGAACACTTATTTATGGAGGTAATCAATAGACTTACCATTTTTATGTCTCCTACTGACTACAAGTTGATCATTTGGGGTACTGAATAACACTCCCTCTATCTCCTTTGGAATTTTTTTTGGCTTTGAAACTTGCCTAGGATCTTTCATGCCAAATTAACATTCTTCAATCTACATCTTGTGAGTCATCAAAGGCTTCTCAACTTTAAACATTTATTAAGCATTACATGTTCCTTGTTTTAAGTCATCAAGATTGTTCTCCTTATGTTCATTAAATAATTTATATTCTACCAAGGGTATTTCATGTTTAGATGATACCTAAAACTTCTCTTTATTCTTATCAATCACATGGTAGACTACAAAGGTTGCTTCTTTATTGATTGAGATATAAAGCTTCTCCTTGTACTCATTTAGAACATGGTTGTCTACATCATCAAGTCTACAATCCTCTTGAATAGTTACAAGCCCAATAATATCTTCAAACTCTTGAACAATTGCATTGAACTATTGTTTCATATCATCTATTTCTTCTTGAGGTTTAGGTTTAAGATTGTTTTCTTCTTTAGTAGGAAGAATATACTGTTCATTAAGATTGTCATATCTTGATAAAGATGGGATAATCACATCAACATCCACATGTATAATGTATTTTCCTAATGCAACTTGCTCTAGAATATCACCATGATATGTCTCAAGGATTTCATCAAGATCCTCATGAAGTATGTAGGTTCCAAGATCAGTCTCTACAAAACTACCATGCTCAACTCCCCACTCATCAAGATAGAAATCAGATATGCCATCTAAGAGAGTTAGATTTTATATATCATTAGGGTGATCATATTCTTAAATCACATTTAAATTCATGCTAGAGGTGTGAGGAATATAAGGTTCAACATGAAAACTAGAAAAGGGATCTGTCTTGATTATTACTTTTACACCATATCTAGTCCTAAAACCTATGTAAGATCGATCTAAAGTTAGATATCCTCCATTTTTAGTAGTAACTCTCTAGATAGGCAAAGTGAAAAATGTGGAAGCACATCTACCACTACAACATCTTGAGAAATGGTGAAGGTAGGACAAGCATGGAGAATGATTTGAAAACCTCTAATTATACCAATGATATTGGCATCTAACCCATCTAATTGGAGTACTACTTTGGTATGGGGTTCATATTTCAAGCTCAATTTGTCAGCTACTAGTTTGGGCATAACACAAGTACTATCTCCACTATCAATGAGATAATTATGCACCAAAGAATCTATAATAATGATGGATAAATATAAAGGAGGATGTTTTTCTACCTTTTCAACCTTACTTGATTAGCTTTCACTTGGATTCATGGTGTTTGTCAAGGCTGCCTCTCCTTGGTTAGGCTGTTTGGATGTCAAATTGAGATTAGATAAATCCTCTTGAATTAGGTCTACTTGTCTAGGTATAGCTAAGGTATCCCACATAGACACACTCAATTGAGATCTCTTCATTTTCTCTGTAATGTTAGTGAAAGGACCACTAACTCTTGCTTTCCCACTAGAAGCAATAATGTTGCCTACACCTTGAGAAATTAGAGGAATGAAAACATTCCTAGTATTATGAACCTTTTGAGTTGCTTGTGTATTTGGAACAACACTAAACATATATATTATTTTACTTATTTGAACATTCATTAGAGAACAATTGGCAATACCTTGGAATTATTCAACAACATTCCTCTTACTCATGTTTGTATCTATGTAACTTATGTCTATACTTGAATTCTCATGATGATTAATTTCGCATAAGTCATCTTGCTAATAATTGACTAAATACATCCCCTATTTTAGTACCTTTCCAATTAGTCACTCCTCCATTTGATATTTAATTTTAAGTCATAGCTATCATAGTTCCCAAGTTTACCATAAAGGCTTGGTTGAAGGCTTCATTGACATAGGGAGATGGATCCTAAGGCTGATCCAATTAAGGTTGTTTACTATTTTCTTGGACAATATTGTTCTGAGTAGGCACTAGTATCCTTGAGGTAGGAGTATTGGGATTGTAATCACCATATGGATTTGATTAAACCAATTACCCTTGACTGGAATATGACCTTGGAAGGGATTGATTTGATGTTTTTGGATAATCCTCTTTAAATTTAGGTTCTCTTGTTCCAAAGATCTCAACCTTTCTACCTCATTAGGTTTGTTTGGTTGACAAGGAGAAACATATTTGGTTTTAGGTGCAGGAATGGGAGAAATAACATGTGTAGGAGTTTACAAGTCAAGGAAAAGATGCATGGGGGATATTGGGGAAATCTTACCATCTATATTTAAATAATTATCTACCCTAATGACCACCTCATAGGCATTTTGTAGAGTGTTAGCTCTCATAGATTGTATCGTCATAGAAATGTCACTATCAAATGCTTTAAGGAAATAAAGGAAGGCATGGTGAGTCTTAAAAATATTTGGATCCTATCCAATTTATTCAAAAATATTATGTTTAATTCTTGAATGACTTCTTGAGGTGCCCTTTTAATGGTAGTTAATTGTTTTGTTAGTGACAAGTTATCATTCTTGTCCTCAAACCTTCTTCTCAATGCATCTCCTAGCTCATCCCAAGTTATGATTTATCCAATTTCCAATATTCCATACCATTAAAGATCCTTTTATTTAAAGGAGATGGACAACAGCCTAATTGTAATGTTTTCCTCTATGATTTGATGTATATTATAAATTTTATCAATATTCCTTATATGGTCAATGGGTATGATGGATGACTCACCAATGTATGATGGAACACTTTTGAGGGAAGATATAAGGATATCATCATAGTGAGGAAGATTTAGAGGGATACGGCTATTGAAGGCACTAAAATATTGGTTCCTTGCCATGGTGGCTTTAAAAAATTTCTATAATGGATGAATAAAGAAACTTATTATGGGATTGTGAGCAAGATAAGACCTCTTTGGATAGGGATGGGTATACTCAAATCTACTTGCCTTGTAGGAATAAGGAAGAATATATTGAAATTACAAAGTTATGCCTTTGGTGGGAGACCTTGTGTTTACCTTAGGCATGAAAAGTATGCACTATTATATAACCTAGATTGTAACTTTGGATTCACCAAATGCTTCAAGAAGTGGATTATTACAATTCCTTATCAAATCCAGCATTCACTTTGAATAACCTTCATGGAATTCATGTCCCACCAATCATGCCAAAACTATTATCACATAAAATTTCACCCTGTATAAGTTAATTAGAGGTTATAAATTTTATGAAAACATGGAACTATCTCCCTTCATAGATAGGCCACTACAAGAGATAGATCTCTAGGATTGAAAGGGCTAACTTCCTTGATTTATCTCTTAGGCTCACACTACACTAATCTATTCATGTTTGGGTGTGAAAAGGTAATAAAGGTAAAAAAATAACCTATGATACTGAGGTGATACACCAAGACAAATCCACAAAACACACTTATATCTACTTAAAGAAAGAAGACAACTCAAACTGAATCAACCCTATATCCTTCTAGCATAATTATTTCTTATAGAGGTAGATTTTTATGTCTATCTTAAAGTGAGTGAAGATAAGGTATGATATAAG